>NBZC01000024.1:0-145185 GCA_002245345.1 Scheffersomyces stambukii
GCCAAGCGGGCGTGGCAGTTTTTCCGCATCGCCACCATGCATTCGCACGACTCCCCGACCGCCAGCTCGCCGTTGATGGCCCCCTCGTCCCTGCCGCCGTCGCCGGCGCTGTCTACGGCGTCCATAGCCTCCACCACTGCCCGTACCGTGCTACCACGAATGGTGCGTGCCACCCGCCGCGCCGTGGCCTTCTGGCGTCGCGCCTGGGGCTCCTCCATGCCGGCTTCCCCGCTATCGACCCCGCTGGTCACCCCTCCATCTACCCCTCCCCCTCCCACCCATCGCTACATCCTGCCGCGCACCGCCCACAAAGCAGGCCACTACCCGTCCAACGCCATTTCCAACGCCATATACAACCCCGTAACATTCGTGCCCCTCGTGTTGTACCATCAGTTTAAGTTCTTCTTCAACTTGTACTTTCTCGTGGTGGCACTTTCCCAGATTGTGCCGGCTTTGCGTATAGGGTACCTTTCATCTTACATTGTCCCTCTTGCATTTGTGCTCGTGGTCACCATGATCAAAGAGGCAAGTGACGATCTTGCGCGCCGCCGGCGTGACCGCGACCAGAACAACGAACGGTTCCAGGTGGTGGGGCGCGACGGCGTAACGGCGTTGACGCCCGAGGGGAAATGGGTGTGTGCGCGCGACCTCAGGGTGGGGGACGTGGTGCGTATCCACAAGGACACGCGAGTGCCTGCAGACATGCTTTTGCTCCAGTCCTCAGATCCCGCGGGTGAGGCGTTCATCAGGACCGACCAGTTGGATGGGGAAACCGACTGGAAGCTCCGAGCTGCATGCCCCGCTACCCAGCAATTGCCGCTTGCCGCCATGTTGGACACGGTGCTGGTGGTGGCTGAGGGCGCCGGCAAGTCCATTCATAGCTTCAGCGGCAAGTTGGTGCTCGGCCGGGATGCTCTGTCCCTGTCGCTGATGCTGCTGTCGTCATATCCGTTGTCGGTTGACAACACAATGTGGGCCAACACCGTTTTGGCTTCGGGCTCAGCGGTGGGTTTGGTGATATATACAGGTACCGACACTCGCCAGGCCCGCAACACTACCCACCCCACCGTCAAGACGGGGCTCTTGGAGATTGAGATCAACCGCCTTTCCAAAATTCTTTGTGTGGTAGTGTTTGTGCTCCTGGCTGTGCTCGTTGCTGCCAGAGGCCGTCCTTACCGCCATCGTTGGTACATAGACGGCATGCGGTTCCTCATTCTTTTCCTGTCCATCATCCCCGTGTCGTTGCGGGTCAACCTTGATCTCGCAAAGTCGGTGTACGCGTCTCAAATCCATGGTGACCCCGACATCCCGGGAACGGTGGTGCGTACTTCCACCATCCCCGAGGACTTGGGACGTATCGAGTACTTATTGACCGACAAGACAGGAACATTGACCCAGAACGACATGGAGTTAAAGAAGCTCCACATGGGAACAGTGTGCTACGGCGGCGACGCTATGGATATTGTCGCTGAACATGTATCGGCTGGATTCGGTGCTAGCGCGGCACAAGGAGTGGCGTCACGCCGCGAGTTGCCGGCGCGTGTAGCCGAAGCAGTGCTTGTTCTCGCCATCTGCCACAGTGTCACCCCCACCTACGACGACGAGGACGGCGAAATGCCTGCTAGTCCTTCCTCCTACCAAGCAGCTTCACCTGATGAAATGGCAATTGTCAAATTTTGCCGGCTGGTGGGATTACAGTTGCAGAAGCGGGACCGCCACTCTATTTCCGTGCTCCACTGTGTCAGCAATCGCCTCCTCGAGTTCGACATCTTGCATACTTTCCCCTTCTCGCTGGAATCCAAGCGTATGGGTATGGTGGTAAGGGACCGTTCTACCGACCAAGTGTGGTTTTTGGTAAAGGGTGCCGATACAGTCATGGCTCCAATGGTGGCAGCTAATGACTGGTTGGAGGAGGAGACAGGGAACATGGCGCGCGAAGGGTTGCGTACATTGGTTGTTGGGCGCAAGCGGCTCACCCCAGCAGGGTACAGCGAATTTGATGCCCGTTACCGCCAGGCTGCCCTTGCTATGCACGATCGAGACGCCGCTATGAGTTCGATGGTGGCTCAGCATCTCGAACACGAAGTGGAGTTATTGGCGTTGACGGGGGTGGAGGACCGTCTCCAGCGTCACGTCAAGACTTCAATCGAGATGTTGCGTAATGCCGGAATCGCCGTATGGATGCTTACGGGTGACAAGGTCGAGACCGCACGCTGTGTGGCGTTATCGGCCCGTTTGATCCTGCGAGGCCAGCGTGTGCACCAGCTCACACGAGTGGCCACCCCTGACATGGCGTGGAGCCTCCTCGAGGGGGTGCGTGGGGACCCAGGAGCTTGCTTGCTCATTGACGGTGAGCTGTTGGCGGTGTACATGAAGCACTGGCGCCACGAGTTCTTTGCTGCTGCGGTGGCCCTCCCCGCGGTCATTGCCTGCCGGTGTTCACCCCAGCAAAAAGCAGACGTGGCCACCACCATTAAGGAGATCACCGGCAAACGTGTGTGCTGTATTGGTGATGGTGGTAATGATGTGAGTATGATACAGTGCGCCGATGTTGGGGTGGGTATCGTGGGTAAGGAGGGTCGGCAAGCGTCCCTCGCAGCCGACTTTAGTGTGGGCCAATTCTGTTACTTGCCTAAGCTCTTGCTCTGGCACGGGCGTAACTCTTACAAGCGGTCAGCCAAGCTTGGCCAGTTTGTCATACATAGGGGGCTTCTCATCCTGGTGGCACAAGCGGTGTACTCGATTGCCTCGCGTTTCGAACCGTTGGCATTGTACCAGGGATGGCTCATGGTGGGGTATTCCACTGTTTACACCATGGCGCCCGTGTTTTCATTGACATTGGACCGTGACGTGGCCGAACACTTGACTCGTCTTTACCCCGAGTTGTACCGCGAGTTGACGTTGGGCCGTTCGCTTTCATCACGCACCTTCTTCATGTGGGTGACGATCTCGTTGTACCAAGGGTCGGTAATCCAGTTGTTGGCTCAGCGGTTCCACCCCCTCGACCCCGACCGCTTCCCTGCCATGGTGACGTTGTCGTTCCTGTGCTTGGTGTACAATGAGTTGGTGATGGTGGCTCTTTCCATCAACCGCTGGACCCGCGTCATGGCCTCTACCATCGTCATCACCTTGATGGCCTATGTGGGGTCGTGCCCATTCTTGGGAGACTACTTTGACTTTGGTTACCTCACCTCGTGGGCCTACATTTGGCAGGTAGTGGTGGTGCTTGCCGCCAGCTTGTTGCCGGTGTGGCTCTCGCAGTACGTCACGCGCCGTCTCCGCCCTCCCAGTTACGCAAAAGTTCAACAGGATTAGGAGAGCATCTGTTTATAGTGGGTATAGGTTGCAATTGCATATTTCCATCGGGATGCGCTACCATGCGCTAAACCCGAGACTGCGAAAACGGGTATGTGTTCTCGGCGCCACCGTCGGTGTTTTGTGTCATTGTCGACGTTCTTGGCTGTCACGTCTCCCCGTCCAGACGTGTACGGGCCAGGGCTTTTTGTAAATAACACGCGGGACGTGTTGCACCCATTGGGGAACTTCGTTACTCAATGAGGAAACACCATTGTCGTAACCACTACCAGTGCCAGTTGCACCCATATTGTGACACCCGAAGGTCGGGGTGGGTGCTATACGACGTTGTCAATGGAGGCTGAGATGGTTGCTCCGGCTCCTGGTGGTAGGTGGCAAGCGGCCGCCCAATCCAGACCCATCACGTCATACAACTCCGTTGCGGCCAGCTAAGGGCATATGCTGCATGGCTTATTGTCCCGGCGAAATCGAAGGATCATCAAACAGAGGAGTGCACTGAACCCCGTCATGTGACTGTCCTGCACACTGGCCGTACTCCTTCATCCCTCGTGGACCCCAGCTGCCTCTATTAGCTCCTCCCATCATGTCAATGGCCATAGACGCAGCCAATGGCAGACCATGCGCAGCTATTGTTGGTCGCACGGGGTATTCTTGTTGCAAAGTGCAATCGGTAACCACTGGCTACGCAGGGAGGATCAGAGGCCCGATTGTTGCGTCCATTTTTTGTTTTTGTGACAATGTTCTGCTCCAAGGGGCAAGGAGTCAGCCCTGGGAATACAATAAACGACGGTGCCATAGTCAACGCCATTAGCGTCATGTCAACACCATGCCCAAGTGACGGGCCCATGGGACGCATCGGCTCGACATGACAGTGGGCCCCCACCGGCCCCTCCTTGACCGTGCGCTATCAGTCCACTCGCTTACAGCCCAGCCTCCACAGCGCCCGGTCTCGTGACCGTACCCAACCACCTGTTTCGTGTGCCCACCACATCGATTGTCGTACCGCTCGATTTCCGCATATTGACCCAAAATTCTCCAACCGGCCACAAAACGAAAATCTGGTGATTAATTGATTTCTAATCGCCCCATAATTGCTTAACAATAACAACAGCGTAATTACTAAAATAGTCAGTGTGGATGCAACCAAGTAATTATTATGCAATTTGCACACAAAATTGCCTGTGCTCCATACCACCGCCAGTATATAAACTAAATGATTTCTGGACTCTCTATCGCTAGCTGTTTTGCTAGCCGTGCTTGCTACTATCGTTGACATGTACTCAATACACATGAAACCCCAATACAAACCTTCTGCCGCTTTCCTATTAGGCTACTTGGCCTTGTCTACTACCGTGCCCTTCATATTGTCCTACAAAGAGTCGTCGTCATTGACGTCCGCCAAAGGCACCGTGAGTCCTCGATCTTTATTCAATAAAATCTAGGGAATCTCCCCAGGAATAATTGGCGATGGCTACCGCCAGGTGGGTCGGGAACTCGGTTGAATTTGGTTAGGCATACGGTTATAATTTTGCACTGCCGTTAATACACAGACGGTGTTTTCATTTCTCGTTGTACGTTGTATATTAAAATGCATATTTCCGTTTAGATGTTTCTCATTGACTGAAGAACACCTTTGGTAACCGCAAAGGTGATGGTTCCGGATCAAGGTGATGCGGATATGGAATCACGAGGTTTATGGCGATGCCTGCGCGGAATTGGCATAAATCTTTTCCGTGGTCTTCCCCACTAATTTTCTCCACCTTGCTCGTAAATCCTCGTCTCGTAGCTGGTATCTGGCTCATTAATATCGCATGTTCCATCGACGTGGATCAATGATTAGCTGTCACCTTGCAGAAAGATCAGGTCACATGATCTATGGTTTCGTTTATCAACCTTGTTGGTCTACCTGTTGTGCTTTTGTGTAAACTACTGTTTTGGACCTCGCCGGCATTTCTTGCCAGTGTCCGAGCTAAAGCACCCGGTTTGTGTATTTCTATGTACATGTCGTCTCACTTCTTGGCCCAGTGAGCACCCTCAAGAAGAGACTTTGGCGACACCAACCCATTGACAGCATCAAACATAAACTGTTTCTGGCCAAGGGTCATGGTGGGGTTTCTTTCTAGCTGGGTTGCGGAAAACTCCCCTTCAGCCGTCTTGATCTCTTTTCTGTCAACAGTATCGATCTCTCCGAGGGCAATTGTCTTCACCCTCTGTTTTAACTTTTCCTCGTCCACTTCTAATGACCATGTCTTTTGCAAGATAAATGGATTGAGTAAGGTTGTGGGAACCGGAGCCCGGTCAATGATGTCCTTTGGTAACTTGTAGGGGTATTTGGAATCGTTCAACGTCAACTTAGCCACCGAGGCAAGTCGGGAACTCACCGTTGTGTTGCTGCTGGGCACCTTGCCGTAGAAGAATGTCTCTCCAGTGACGGCAAAGTTCACGGGTTGGGCAGCCAAGGTCTTGGTTTCGATGGCTTTGGCAAAAGTTGGTCTATATCTATCGACTGCTTTAGCTGCAGCCCCACCTCGTGCTTGCTGTTCATCCTGTCTCCTAGGGGCAGGCCTTTTGGCTTTGTCTTGGGACTGGGCTCTGGGTCTTCTTGACGCTCTGTTCTCGTCGTATCTTGTTCTTGGAACATCACTGGCATTGACTTGTGCTTTCCTTGGCGTGTATGACGAGTTAGCCGTTTGTGGGTCAGCAGCAGGTCTTTTGTATCTGGGAGGTCTGTCTGTTTTGCTCTTGGGCTGGCCGTGGATAGCACCAAACCTGTTCTGGATTCTTTCCTGCGCCAGCTCCACCGACAACCGTTCAAGAGGATGGTTGGCCACCTTGATCACAGATGGGTCTTGCGATTGCTTCTTGGAGTTCTTGTTGTCGAACTTGCGGGGGCCGGTTCTCGACTTGCTTTCGTTTTTCTTGATGTCGGCAGCTCTCCTGGTGACATCGTCAATTCTTTTGAAGATGTTGGACAAGAACAAAGCTTCACCGGCTGGCGGCTTGTCGGAATAGAACCGCACCGACCTCCAAACAGATGCTCTGGTGGAGGCTAACATATCTGGGGAAGAGGAGGATGGGGAATTAGAGACAAATTTTTCAGTGGACAAAAACAGGAATTTGGAACAAAATGTCACCGTGCGCTTCTGGACAGGGCAGACAACAGTGCTCCACCGTATCAGCGGATGTAGATGATATGTAGATAGTGATGCGAGCAGACTGGTCATGTTTCTGCCGTATCAACGACACTACACGCTTCGCTCCAAGATATCTACCAATGGCTGACCCTACGTAATGCAGTTGTGGTGGTTGACCAGCAGTAGTCACCAGCGAACAACCAGCGATATACCCGAAAAGACGTGCCTATGGTTCTAGCTGGTACCGCACTAAGCACGTTCTTTAACCCTCGAACAGCTAGCCCGTAAATCCACCACAGCTGGTGTCCTCTAGCCAACCTGACTCTGCTTTGGCACAAGCACGACTTTCGCTACTCTACACCACGGCCTAGCACTCCCAGTCCACGGCCACACCAACGGCGTACGGGCGAAGCGACCACAACCAGTGCCACGGTGTGCCGCCTGCCCCGCACAGACGCCACATCCTCGCCACCACCAGCAAAACACCGTCCCTCCTCCTTCACCACCACCCCTGCCACTGATTGGCCATTCAATATATTCACGTGACCCCGATCGTCCTATTCGCCGGTTACCCTGCGCGCCCGCCAGCCAATCACAGCGCGCGTTGCTGGCAATGTGCGACAACCACTGTTTTCGCTCCGACACTGACCAAATCCACCACGATCCCGCGCCCACTACGGAGGTTTGGATGCACCCACACCAATGAAAATTGCCAATTACCCAGGGCGAGAAAAAACAATTTTTCACCACTGATTTTCCCGGACCTCTTTCTACTCTTTCTCCAACAGAACTACGGATTTATTTATTCCAGTAAGACAAACCATTAGCCATGTTGTCAGCTCGTCCTGTTTTACGTACCGCTGCCCGTTCAGCTGCCGTCGCGGCTAGATCCTTGAGAGTTGTATGTATCATCCGTGGGGCCCACCTGGGGTCCCTGATGTCGGCCGGTTTCTCCATGTACCGGTGTGGCCATTGACAGAGTGGGGTTGTTGTGCCAATTGGGGCCCGGCCCGGCAGGAGCGTCAATTGACGCGACCTGGGGCCAATGGGCCAAGACAAGGTGGATGTTGGACACTCAATGTCGGGTGTCGGTTTCGAATGTCGACTTCAAATGTCAATTTTCGACGGTTGATTTTCGATCGTAGAACGTTGATTTTTGCATGTCTATTTTCGAATGCCGATTTCGATTCTCGAATGTCGATTATCAAATGTCGTCGATGTCGATGCCATGTCGACGTTATTGTTGAGTCTTGTAGTCCCAATTTCCCTCCGCCACATTTGCCGTCATTCCCTCAGTATCTCCTTTATTCCACAACATTACTAACAAGTATAGGCTCGCCCAACTGTGATCACAGCTCAACGTTTTGCTTCCGCCAAGGCTGCTCCAACTGAAGTGTCATCCATCTTGGAAGAGAGAATCAGAGGTATCTCCGACGAAGCCAACTTGAACGAAACTGGTAGAGTTTTGTCTGTTGGGTATGTTACTTTTGCATCCAAGGCTCATTGGGGAAGATTGTCGAGCCCCGCCGACATTTTCTCCTGAAATCGCCGTCAAATCCTTTAAAAACTTATACTAACCATAATAGTGATGGTATTGCTCGTATTTTCGGGTTGAACAACATCCAGGCCGAAGAATTGGTTGAATTCTCTTCTGGTGCCAAGGGTATGGCTTTGAACTTGGAAGCTGATCAAGTTGGTGTTGTGTTGTTTGGTTCCGATAGATTGGTCAAGGAAGGTGAAACTGTCAAGAGAACTGGTCAAATTGTTTCCGTTCCTGTTGGTCCAGAAATCTTGGGTAGAGTTGTTGACGGTTTGGGTAACCCTATCGATGGTAAGGGACCAATCAATGCCTCTGGTGTCTCCAGAGCCCAGGTCAAGGCCCCAGGTATCTTGCCAAGAACCTCTGTGTTTGAACCTATGCAAACTGGTTTGAAGTCTGTCGACGCCTTGGTGCCAATTGGTAGAGGTCAAAGAGAATTGATTATCGGTGATCGTCAAACCGGTAAGACCGCCGTTGCCTTGGACGCCATCTTGAACCAAAAGAGATGGAACAATGGTGCCGACGAATCCAAGAAGTTGTACTGTGTCTATGTTGCCGTTGGTCAAAAGAGATCCACCGTGGCTCAATTGGTTCAAACCTTGGAACAAAACGATGCCCTTAAATACTCCATCATTGTTGCTGCCACCGCTTCCGAGGCTGCCCCATTACAGTACATTGCTCCTTTCACTGCCTGTGCCATTGGTGAATGGTTCAGAGACAATGGTAAACACGCCTTGATTGTCTATGATGATTTGTCCAAACAAGCTGTTGCTTACCGTCAATTGTCATTGTTGTTGAGACGTCCCCCAGGAAGAGAAGCTTACCCTGGTGATGTTTTCTACTTGCACTCCAGATTGTTGGAAAGAGCCGCTAAGATGTCGGAAGCTAACGGTGGTGGTTCCTTGACTGCTTTGCCAATCATTGAAACTCAAGGTGGTGATGTGTCTGCTTATATTCCAACCAATGTGATTTCTATCACTGATGGTCAAATTTTCTTGGAAGCTGAATTGTTCTACAAGGGTATCAGACCAGCTATTAACGTCGGTTTGTCCGTCTCCCGTGTCGGTTCCGCCGCTCAAGTCAAGGCCATGAAGCAAGTTGCTGGTTCCTTGAAGTTGTTCTTGGCTCAATACAGAGAAGTTGCTGCTTTCGCCCAATTCGGTTCTGACTTGGACGCCTCCACCAAACAAACCTTGAACAGAGGTGAAAGATTGACCCAATTATTGAAGCAAAAGCAATACCAGCCATTGGCTGCTGAAGAACAAGTGCCATTGATTTACGCTGGTGTCAACGGTTTCTTGGATGGTGTTGCCATTGACAGAATTGGCGAATTTGAAGAAGCTTTCCTTGCTCACTTGAAGTCTAACGAATCCGAAATCTTGGACGCTGTCAAGACCAAGGGTGAATTGTCCAAGGAATTGTTGGCCAAATTGAAGTCGGTTACCGAATCGTTTGTGGCTACCTTCTAAACCTCGCATACAGTTGATAAGTTAATGATTTTATACTAAAACTATTTTATTATACAAAATACACTTTTATAATTTGTTGTAGCGCTTGAAGAAACCTGGCAGCTTGCTGGGCATGGCTTGTTGAGCATAAAATTGCTCTATTTGCACTGGTTTTCTCGAATTGAACATAATTAGTTCTTTTCTGTGCCAGCCCATTTTAGCTTGGTGGTTTCTCGCACCAGCTGACAAGTCTCCCTAACTTTTTTGCGCAGAATTCTCGCACTAAATTTCCGTACTAATTTCGCACTACTTTGTCGCGGTAGCCACGCTGGATCCTCGTCTGGTGGAGTATCGCCTCGCTATTTTATACGTGTCCCACAAATTTTCCACCGCCGGAGTCGACCCATGTTTGGCCGAATGGCTATCCGTTACTTCCATTATTGACTCCTGACAAAGACATTCTTCTTGTTGCTAGTATGTCCAACTCGGAATCATTGAGAAGGCAGACGGTGGACAGAAATCCTTCCTCGAAACCTCAATCTCGTTCAAATTCAAACTTACCATCACCGTCACCAGCCCTCACGCCAGAAATTAATGACGAAATTGAATTTGAAAACGATTTACAACTTTTGACCAATAATGGCGCCAAGGATGAGTTAGCATACGAAGAAGTTGCCGATTCCGACGAATATGTAATAACTGACTCATGGGGTCCGCCGCTAAAGGCAAAACCAATGAAAGCACCAAAGAAAAAATTTACTGTGGCAGACGTCACGAAAGATATGGAAGATCTCAATTTCTCGTCAGACGAGGACACAAGCAGCAATCTGCGCGAATCTCCCTCTGATAAGCGCGTCAACGGCTCAAAACAACGGGTGAAACAAAGTGCGACAAGACCATCCAAAGATGTTAGAGCCAAAAACACGCTGCCTTCTTCAAACGTGTCGAATGCAGACAACGAGCACGAGGCGGCAAAGTCAAAGAAACCAGCAAAGGCCAATAAATCTAAAAAGTCACGACAGGAAGCAAACCAACTTAAACGTCCCTCGCAGAGTTTATTTGTGGATTCGGATGAGTTCTACCAGTCTAGAAGAGCAGAGAAAGTTTCTTCGAAAGTTAAAGATCAGAAATTGAATGGCTCTCACAGTACTGAAAAAAATACACATGGCAAGTCCTCTAGGAAGTCAAAAGCATTGAGTGCCGAACTCGAAAATCAAGGAAACAAAGGATCCCAAACCCTGCAAGGGTCCAAACTGGGAGAGAATTCTGGGACCAAGAAATCAAAAAAGAGTAGAAAAGATCAGTCTCTGGTGGAAATCACTAATCAAACACATATTAAGGGAGCCAAAAATAAGGAACTTGCGGAGGTTGAAGAGAAGGTTAGAGATGTCAATAATACTCATATTGATAAAAAGCATAGTCATCAGAAACAGTCGGAACAAAGTCAAGATGATTCAGCCTTTTCAGGTGGTTCATTGAACAAAGGTGAGGAACTGAACGAATCAATTAATGTTCAATCACCAGCTAAAGAAGAAAATATGGAAGATGAAAGCGCAAATCGTTTAGAATCTTTTTCTGTTGAATCTGATTTGGCAAAACCTGTGTCTTGGAATTGGAGCGATGACTTACCCGAAGTTGAAGAAAAGTTCGAATTGGCATTAAAAGAATCGATCATGGAAGAGACAAGTAGCAAAAAGAAGACTGGACAAAAGACTAAGAAGAAGTCAAAGGAGAAAAAAACACCTACAAAAGCATTGGATCGCAAGAGCAAAGTGCCAAAGACTATTTCTGAAACCGTATGTATCCTTCAAGAACATGGAAGTTTTTCCAAAATTTCCACTCGATGCTCATGTATTCCCCTGAGCATTGAGCACATCCAATTATTCCAAAAAAACTTAGAGTCGAATCATACTAACATAATCAAGAATGCAGAAAAGGAAAAAGTAGCCGAACTTACTGGAGAAATCGCCGAGGATAATTCAAAGGAACATGAAGCATCGAAGGCAGAATTAAATAAAAGGAAACAACAAGAAGTCAGGAAAAAAGAAAAGGTAGTATCACTAGAACAAGAAATTGTTCCTACAATGGAAACAGGATTGCTGGAAGTAGAACTGATTGAAGAGAAAGAAGAACTTAAGTTACAACTGGATGGCGTGGACCTAGAATCTGAAGAAGAAAAGAACAAAAAAAGAGCAAGAAACTTGAAAAGGAAGGAAAGAAAGAAGAAGAAAAAGGTGGCATTAAAAGAAGCAAATTCGTCTCCTGAAGCTTCCACAATTACCCAAGAGGAACTGGAAACGACATCACTTCCACGAAGCGAGAATGAGGCGATGCCAAGACACCCATTCGATGTGAAATTACGACCAACAAAGACTTCCAAGAATAAGAAGTATTCTGAAATTCTTCCAGAGATCCAACCAACCAAGACAATTCTTGGACTTACCCACGGACAAATCTTGCACTCTGATTTATCGGATGTGAAAATCAAAACATTGATGTCATCATCGTCAGGTTCCAAATACGCCCTGACTAGCATTAAGTTCACAACCGGCCAAACCAATGATTTGTTTGCCGATGAGGAACGAAAGAAGATTTTTATTCACTTATGCATAAACGTAGCATTGTACGAGTCAATTGGCTTTAAAAAGACAGTTAGAAGGTACCCAAATATTTTGGAATTATTTGGTGGTTATAAAGAAATCAATTTGGAAACCACTAGAACAAAAATGACCCCATCCACTAGAAATATCCACCAGAACAACTTGGACTACTCTGTGCTTGCATACATTGGCCATATTTTAATTTGGGCAGCACATCAGCAACGGCAGAAAGAAATGGCTTTGTTGACAAGCCGATATGAGATTGAGCTTTCCAAGGCAGAAGTTAGAGAGCATATTGGTGGATATCATTTGTGGGACAGGTTGTTCCGTGAGTCTAAAGGTATGAATGCCAAGAGGTGGAAGCACATCATTAAGTTTAGACAAGCATTTCCCTACGAGGAAGATCAGTTTATGATCATCTTAAGGTTCATGAACATTAATGATAATATTCCATGATTGTACATAGCAAAATCAAAAGAGTTTTTCAATTCTGATTGCTGAATGATTCATGCATTTTTAATTCTACAAGTATTAGCTGAAGGTTTGCCAACTTTCCATCAGCATCTCGCAACTTATAGATATTTTTTTACCAAGTTATGTAACTTTATTAGACCAACACTAACAGGTGTTCTGCAGTGAGTCATAGGACGCTATGCCATATATTGTATCGCGAAGGCCTGAAACGGTTATGTACCAGGTCTTCTAGATCTTTTTTTGAAGCCACATAAATTCAAGCTACCTTTAAGCCCCAAAACCCCATTCGCACCTTATCGGATTCCAGAAACAAATTCCGAGAATACATTGAACGTGCAACTCTGAAGAATCCAATCATTACCATGACATTTGAGTTGTTGATATTGCCTTACAACTGGATCCATGCATCTGCATCCTCTAAACGGTTTGAAAAGTTGAAGAATTTAATCAACATTTCCTATAGTAAACCAAGGTTTAAGTATGGAATATTGATAACGCCAAGAATCAAGTCCACCGACCTGCTCTTACAGGACTTACGAATAGAGAAAGAAGATGAGGTTTGCATTTATTTACTTCTTGGATCAAAAGATTCCTTCCAGAAACTCCGCGAAGGCGGATACCACCGAGATATTATCAAACTGCCAACCAACCTCGAAGAAAGCTTTAGCTGTGATATACCTGAGCGTTACTACAAGTATTTCGACTTGTCTCGCTTGAATCTGGACGCTAAGATAACTGTTGTCGATAAAAACCAGGATCTTGATGATGAAGTGTTTGAACGGGTGATTGCTACCGTGGGATTGAAAGCTTACCACGGTCCGTCCAAACCCCGAGTCAAGGATTTCATAATGACTTGCTTTTGCTCTTTCATGAGAAATACAGCACCGGTATTTCTTGATTTTCTCATTGAAAATTGTCTACTTGACCGTAGCCTATTTGGTTTAATAAGTCACCAGGGACAATTGGAAGACTTTGACTCCATAACTCTCCATGCTGATGTTGTGGTGGAACACAAGTTGGTGGAGTACTACACACAAAAGTGTTCTTTTAAGAAGGCGACACGTGAAGATGTGGTCGTAAAAGTGGGTAAGGATAATGTTGCTGAACCAGGACCCTTTGAAGATGGGATCTTAGCAATGAAGGACTTTACGATATCCTTTATCTACAGAAACATCAAGATTGCTTCGTAAAATTAGAGTATACTACCCTCGATAATATAGACTAGACTTATTTGGAGTAGCCGTTGTCGGAGAGCCATTTGGTGATGACCCCTAAGTCACGGGAAGCCCAAGTACCCTTGGCCGTGATAATGTCCAAAGACTGAGCCAACCCTTGGTCATATCCCTTGGTGTTCTTAGTGGAAAAGAACTTTTGCACCTGTTCCTTTTGTTCAGGCTTGGTGAATCCCGAAGTAGCAAGAGTAACAACAGACCCGAGCATTGACAAACCAGGTGGCAATAATTTGTATACATTGTCCCAGTTAACAATCAACCAGCTCCAAAGTTTCTCAATACCAACTCTATGTGCTCTCAATCCTTGCATTGGAATGTAGATATCTTGTTGTTTGACCACATCCGTCTGCAACAATAAGCCAGTAACCTTGTCCAAGATTTCTGGTTTAGTGAACCGTCCAAAAGAACGCAAAGCAGCTATTTTCTCTTCGATAGATTGAGGGTTCTTGTAGATGGCAAATAATTCATCATAGGTCTTTTCATCTCCATGCTTGGCCACGGTGTTGAAGATTGAAGATCTCAAGTTAGGGTGAATAGCCTTCTTGTCTCCAGCAACAAAGTCTGCAAAGGATTTCTTGGCATATTCCACAGCCGATTCTTCACCAGCATTAGCAGCAGACGCAAACAAAGATGACTTTAATTGTTGAGAGGCAAAAGAATCATTCTCAGAAAATTCCCATCCAATTTCACGTAACTTGTCACCAATCAATCCTCTGGTGAACCTGTTCAAGGCTTCTTTAATTTCCTCGTCTTCGAAGATAAGAGCTGCCTTGATGGATCCGATTCTAGTCAAGATTTCATCCCAGACAACATAATTGGACTCATTGGACCATGACTTGACCAAATCTAACAAGCTAGAAGTCTCAATAAATCCAGATGAAGCCAAAGAACCAGCGTCTGCAACCAAACCAACACGGTCTTCAACTGAAAGTTTTCCATCTACACCAGCTTGACCCAATTTAGTCCAACGAGAAGAACCGTAAGCAGTACGGTAAATACCAGCTTGGTCGCCATTGATTTTGAAAAAGTCGTCTAAAGTTGGAAGTTTGAAAGTCTTGGATCTAGTGTCCAAAACAAGGGACTCGTCAAGACCTTGGCTGGTCTTCAATCCCAAGAATACTGGATACAATATCTTGTCTTCGCTTTCAGCGACATCACCGGTTGCCAAGAATCTATTTTGGGTGACGGTGATTTCGCCATTGCCTTCTTCAACCTTGATAACAGGGAAACCGATATTTTTAGTCCAGATATCCATCACCTTAACAACATCCTTACCGCTAACATCACTCAAAGCTTCCCACAAGTCAGAAGTCTTTGTGTTTCCCCATTTGTGCTTTTTCAAGTAGTTGGAAACACCCTTGATAAAGACATCTTCACCCAACCATCTAGAAATCATCTTCAATAATGATGAACCCTTAGAGTACGAAATGGCATCAAAGATCTGGTTGATTTCGTCAGCCCTCTTGACAGGAACCTCAATAGGGTGCGATGCTCTCAAGGCATCAAGAGTCAATGCATGTTGCAATGAGTCCGACACGTAAGATTCCCACACTTTCCAGTCAGGATACAAAGAGTCGCAAGCATACCAAGACATCCAAGTGGCAAACCCTTCATTCAACCATAAGCCATCCCAAAAGTCCATGGTGACCAAGTTACCAAACCACTGGTGAGCTAACTCGTGCATAACCACTTCTGTAACCCTTTGCTTGGTGTTGACATTAGTGTTTTCTGGGTCCAACAACAAATCCACTGTTCTATAAGTGATCAACCCGAAATTTTCCATAGCCCCAGCAGAGAAATCATGGATAGCCACCATGTCACACTTGGGCAATTGATATGGAATGTCAAACTTCTTGTCAAAGAATGACAAAGTCTTGGCAGCAATATCAGCAGAATACAGGCCCAAATGTTCCGAACCTGGAGTAGCGTATACCTTGATTGGTACGCGATAGTCATTGTTTTCGACATACTTCAAGTCCCCGACAATAAAAGCCACAAGGTATGTTGACATCAATGGAGTGGTGTTGAAAACAACCTTCTTTTTGTTACCGTCCAAAAGTTCAGTGGAGTTTTCATCCATGTTAGACAAGCAGACCAAGTTACAGTCGGCCACAAGAGAGATGGTGAACTTAGCCTTTGCTGAGGGCTCGTCATAGGAGGGGAAAGCTCTTCTACAGTCGGTGGGCTCCATCTGGGTGGTGGCCAAGTATTTGGTGGTGCCGTTTTCCTGGTAGGATGAGCGGTAGAACCCGGCCATCTTATCGTTCAATTCCCCCGTGAACTTGATGTACAATTGCGCATGAGACCCTTCCACCAAATGGCTGGCAAACTTGAATGTCACCGTCTGTTTTTCGGTGTCGAACTTAATGTCCGACACATCCATGTCGTTGATCTTGACTTGATGGATGTCGATCTCCAACGAGTTCAAAGTGATGTAGTCGGTACTTTCGTTAACATGAAAGTCAATTGTTTCCTGACCATTGAATTTGAAGGTGTCGAAAAGGGGCTCCAACGTCAAGTCGTAGTGGAGGGGCTTGACGTTTGTGGGCAAAACCTCTCTTTCTTGGGGAACCACCTGGGCCGAGGCAGTGGCGGAATTGATGTGGCGACACATGGTTGCTGAGTGGTGGCTGAAGAACCTAGAACCGGAAATACAAGAATTGGCAGTTTGAGGACGACGAGGATGCCGTGGAAACCGCAAGCTATTTATGGCAGTCAAGGCCACAAGAGTGGGGGAACGGCGCTGGACGTGCGACTGCGAAAAATCCCGGACCAATCTCAACGACGATTTTGGGGCCCGCTGGATCCAAGCTCGCGAGAGGAACATGGTCTTTTGGGGTTCCGGTGGTTTGTAAGAGGAGGGAGGTTGTAGTTGTGGTGGAGGGGTGGTCAATTGGGTGTAGGTAATACGCTTGGCGTACACTTTCGTAGTGGAGGGTTTCCGGTGGTTGTGGTTGGTGGTGGAGCGATTTTTTCGTGGGGGAATGCCAGTACAATGATCTCGGTAATGGGAGGGAAAAAATGGGCGAAAATCGGTGGCATTGGTGCCGCTAGCGCGAACGGCGGGACTACTGCCGTGCGCCTGGGAACCAACGGGCTCGCACCGTGGTATTGTGACTTGGCCACAACCGTCACTGAGCACTACCCTTGGAGTTCCCATTGTCTACGTGGTTCTAGAAATGCAATGCACGCACCTTT
This sequence comes from Scheffersomyces stambukii, assembly GCA_002245345.1. Classification (NCBI taxonomy): domain Eukaryota; kingdom Fungi; phylum Ascomycota; class Pichiomycetes; order Serinales; family Debaryomycetaceae; genus Scheffersomyces; species Scheffersomyces stambukii. The sequence goes on from NBZC01000024.1 coordinate 16,942, forward strand.
ATTATACATTGTAAACTATAAACTTAACCTGTTCTCTGAATAATGTGAACACCGCTGTCGCTCTCAATGACATCACTGATTTCTCCTACATTCAAGTTGTAGGCAGTCTCTTCAAATTTGGGGTGCATCTGTCCCTTGCTGAAATAGCCAAGGTCGCCGCCCTTGGCATGCGAAGAACAGTCACTTTCCGATTGCGCCAACTCTTCCAACTTGACCTCGCCATTCAATATTCTTCCCAAATGCTTGTTCAATATTTGGATCGACTCATCTCTACTGATGGTGATGCCTTCGGGTGACTTCCATGATTGTGGTTTTCTCGATTGGATGTTTTTCACCAACAAGTGCGACGCTCTGATTTTGCCGTCGTCGCGTATCACCGGCTTGTTGCCATTGGCTTTAAATCTCTTTATGTATTCATCCAAGGCTGCTTTGTCAGTGCCAAATGGAGGGTCCCACGACGATTCTTTTGTAGCCTGGTTCAAAAAGTATTCCTTTCCATGGGTCCGTGATACCCTGATGGTCCATCCTGGTGGTAATCCTGTGTTTACGCTGATCATGATTGTTGGTATTGTAGTGGCACTGGATGTTTTTGGTATGACAAATGGATTAGTGAAACTGTTTTTAGCGTTTGTGTTCAACCTGTAAATAATAATTTGCAGATTTAAATGCGGCCATAGGCGGTTGAAAAACCGTTTTGCAGTCATTTGTACTCAGTTCATTAGGGGATTCAAATAGAGTGATAGCCAGAAGCAAATTAACAGGTTTCTTCTTATTAGAACAGAGATGTGAAGGTAAGAGAATGAAATGCAATTAATGCTTGTTATTGTAGTTACTAAACCAAATTAACAGTCTGGTTTTACCACCTTTTTATCCAGAAAATCTCCAACATTGATAGCATTTGCATTTATATTTGTATTTCAATAACTATTTCTTGTCAATTGCCCAATGAAAGATTAGCGATAGTCCATGTTAAATTATATGATCTATTGTAAGAGGTTAGCTTATGCCTACTCTTTGTGCCAACCAATACTCATCTTGTACAGTTTAGTAGGCAAACTAAGCTATGAAAGCCATTATTTGAGCCTAGCTTTTCAAGCATCCGTATCAACTCAGATCATTTTTGCGCATGACTCGTTTCTACGATCGATACCTGTATAATTATCCTTACTTGCTCATTTGATTCTTATTGAATTGTACAAAGAGGGTTGTCACCACTGTAGGAATTATCAATGAAGGACAAGTTTATAGTGTTGCTCAAATATTAACACAGTATGCGGCTACAATGTAGAATACGGAACCATTTGCAAATAGATTAACACTCTCTTCTACAGTGATATGCTCCCAATCTAATCACAGTTGCAAAGTTGTACTGCTACGGATCTCTAATGAAACATAAACTTCCATAGATTGTGTATTGTTTCAGATAAACTGAGTTCTGAGTGACGATGGAGCATACTGAAGCACACAATTAATGGATGTCATAGGCAATTGTGCTTCTTCTATATTTTACTGATAGTCAGCATTGTAAACTTACAATCATCTAAACTGGACCCACGACTACTGGATAATAGAAAATCGAGAAGCCAATTCCACTTTCTATTCAACCATCAGTAGTGGCTACAACCACCTGAATCTCTAATATCTACATTCAACTATATCAGCTAAATACCTCTAGTCTGTAAAGCATCCTTCACCTGCGAGTATACAGACTCCACTGGCTGGTCGCAGAAAACCTTGACCACCTTTCCCTGCTTGTCGAAATAGTCGACCACGGGCATGGAAGTCTCGATAAACGTCTTGAACCTCTTTTTGATACTCTCTATGTTATCATCGGTTCTGCCGCTGGTCTTTCCTCTTTCCAACAACCTTGACAACATCACGGCTTCGGGACACTCGAAAAACAACGTGAAGGCTGACTTGGCAATTTGCTGTTCAAAGGTCAACGCTTGGTCCATCTTTCGAGGGAACCCGTCAACCAAAAACTTGGTGGATCCCCTTTCGTTGTTTTCCCTGATAGCCTGTTCTAACAATGCTACCGTCACTTCTTGGGGCACGATTGATCCTTCCTTGATGTACTGGGCAATCAACTCGCCATACTTTGACCCTGGTCTGTTCTGCTCCGCCCGCAACAAATCACCGGCCGACAAGTGGATGAACCCCTTATCGTTGACCAACTTGGCACATTGGGTGCCCTTGCCCGAGCCAGGCCCACCCAACACAAAGATCACGGAGATGGTGCCGTCAGCAAACGCAGGGCCCTTCTTAACCTCAGGCTCCACCGCCGATACCGGCCCCTTCTTGTCGTACGACATGGACGCGATTGTCGAACCCACGGCCAACAACCCCAACCCAATCAAGATCTTGCCTCGAATGTTGTTGGGGGGAGGGGTGGCCTTGGTGGAGGAGAACCGTTGGCCCCATTGCGCCAACGGCGATCGTTGCACCGTTCTTGTCAACTGCCGGAAGGATGCGCAGCGTGTCGATCTCACAAACATCGGGTCCGGGGGCTCTACGTGGTGTTGTGTGGTGGGATGATTGCCGTGGCGATTGTTGGTGAAATTTTCGTGTATTGAGAGCGAGCACAATGGACTCGGGTCTAGACCGCGTACGGCTTGAGCACGTCGTCGGTGTAGCGCAAGTATTTACCATTGAGGTCACCTGACCATCCGTGCAAGGCCAAGTTGGCGTAGACGGTGCCCGGAACTTCGGGCGCTGCCAATTGGTTGTTTCTGTGCAAGTCTATAAACTTTTGCAACCCCTGGGTGTTCATGTCCTGGCCAAACTTTTCTCGGATATCTTTCTGCATTTCCGAGTCCACAACCCCGGGGGCCACGGAGATGGCCTGGATGTCCTTCTCCTCGGCGGCCAAGGTGCTGATGAGGTGGTTCAAGCTGGCCTTTGACGCCCCGTAGGCATACCAGCCACTGTAGGGAGTGACTGAGGCCCCGGACGACACAGCAATGACGCGGCCGTTGGTCTTCTTCAACGCCGCCAAACTCTGCTGGACCAACTCCACCACCGAGAAGAAGTTGACATCAAATAGCTTCTTCCATTCAGAAACATTGTGTTTGCCAATGGGTCCCACAGGCTCCAACACCCCGGCATTGGCCACCACCGCGTTCAAGTGGCCAAATTGGGTTTCCGCCACCTCCACCGCTTGCTTGGAGGTGTTGGGGTCGGCGATGTCGCCCACCACAATGGACACGCGGTCGCTGCCGTGCTTCTGTTGAAGCGCCTGCAACGCATCCTTGGATCTGGCCACTGCAACCACCTTGCTGGCGGCGTCTTTGGCCAATAGGATCTCGACAACAGCCTTTCCAATTCCTGCGCCTAGTTAGTAGCCGCATTGCTGCGCCAACCCCTCTGCACTACGCACATACCCCGGGATGCTCCCGTGACAATGGTAACGTGGGACATTGCTACTTGGTGATACGGGGTGGAAAAACTACGCTCGCTTCTGATAACCAAATGCGGTACGGAGAAAAACATCAACGGATATTTCGCTATACATATCCAAAACTAGACTACTATGGGTTCTAGAACTTTGATCCTGGAGGGTTCAAGTGAGCACCACCGTCAATTGGGAATACAATTCCGTTCACATAGTTGGACTGCTTAGAGCTCAAGAAAAGAACCACGTTCTGGATATCTTCCTTGACACCCAACCTTCCTCTGGGGTTGGTGGAGACCATAACCTCTCCGGCAACCTCGAGCAAACCATTGGACATCTTGGTGGGGAAAAACCCGGGAGCCAAGCAGTTGACGGTGATGTTCCTGGGACCCAACTGCACCGCCAAGTTCTTACCCAAGTGCGAGACACCGGCCTTGGATGCCACGTACCCGTAGGTGCCTGCTGCATCAGTAGTAAGGATGCCCGCAACCGACGACATGATGAGGATTCTGGCTGGATCGGCGGCAGTTCCTGCCTTCTCCAACAAGGGGGCAAAGAGCTTGATGGTGTGGAAGACAGACACCACATTCAAGTTCAACACCTTCTTGACGGCTGAAATGGGGTGCTCTTCCAATGGTGCTCCCCATGTTGCCCCGGCATTCGCAACCAAGATGTCAACCTTGTCCACCCGGCTGGAAACATCTTGAAAGAATTTCTCAGCCTGTTCTTCAACCGTAAGGTCTGCTGGGAGCGAGATGATGGTCACCGATTTGCCGTTGTCCCGAGCCACTTTTTCCAAGTACTGTTTGGACTCCTCACATGCCTTTACTTTTCTAGAAGTAATAACCACCGTAGATGCTCCATTTAAAACGTATGCTTCTGCGCAGTACAATCCCAATCCCCGGGTACCACCAGTCACCACTGCTACCTTTCCATTGACGTTAAAATCAACCATTTTTTGCCGTATCACTGGAAAAGTTGGATCTGTGAAAACTGAAAATAACAACCTTAAATATTTTGTCTGGGGTCCCCGCTCAATCACCCTCGGGATTACCCCATACAATTTATCAACTCCTTTTGTGTTTCGTCACGGATTTATCCCCTACTTCTACCGCTAAAACTTGAACCCCATATCCGGCGGAGAAAACTCCTGCAAGTGTGTTAATTGTGTTCGGTACTCTTGTTGACTTTCTTGTGGTTGCCTTTGTTGTGATTGCCCTTTAGCGGTTCTTGTAGGCAATTTTCAAATGTTTGTGGATAATAAATTGTTCCGCAGTTGGCTGCTTGCTCCTATCCTGCCTAATATGGCTCAGCCGCAGACGCTTGAGCTTTGCTCTTACGATGTAGTCAATTTATCCTCAGAGAAAAGCTCGGCGTCTGAGTTGCTTACTATTATATTGTGTTCTGATTATCATTTGTAGCCAAGTCTTGATTTATTTCAAGATTTTCAGTTGGTTAGTAGACGAATATAGATATTATAACCAACTCCTTATTGAAAGAGTTGTGTAGGTATATACCAATCGTGTCTATGCCTCTATTTCAGTGAAAGTTTCAAGCAATTTGAGACAATTTGAGACAATTTGCATTAACCAATAACCTTAGTAGAAGTGTAGCAACACAAAATTATAACACGATAAAATCAGCTGGTTCATTCTGAGGTAGGTCATTATATATTCGTCAACAGATATGACCATCCCTCATCTTGGTGTCGAATATAGCAATTGCTTATGCCTATTCCTATTAGGTAAATAGCTGCAAATTTGCTGCACCCTTGCTACATTCTTATATATTATGCAGAAATACTGCGAAAAAATACCATTAACTAAAATCGCTAATCCTTGATAACTAACGTTTGACCAAGACATATTTATGTAGGCTTCTACAGCTTCCTACAACCATTCCGCATGATTCACTCCCACCTATTTAGCATGTATTGTTGTCAATTAAATAAGTAATATTACAATGTCGAAAACTCATCAAAACGTAATCTATCAATGTCGTTAGCACATCACATCATGTCATTATTTGTCGAGCAGGAGGGGTCGGCACAAGCTGGAATACCAATTGCAACCCCGGAACCTTGGGGTTAGCCATGGCTATCGCAACTTGCTCATCAGATATCGATCTGATGTCTTTTCCAACAATGATCTGGATAAGCTTATTGGTACCTCTCACAAAATCACTTATGGACCAGATTTCAATAGCCTCCTCACAAATCAAAAATAAATTGTTATTCACAAAAGAGATTGACCTAGCTTTAAACTCAAATCTCAAAACCAGGAACCGAGATAACTTCCCATGCTTGTTGATAAATATGGCAAATTCATGGTAGACCAAAATAAACTCCGTATTATTATTCAATTTAAACATCCCCAATGGCTTCATGTTCGATGATGATATCAATTTGCGGATAATCTCAACACCATTGGTAGCAGAGCTAATAGAAGATGACTTTCTGTTATAATTATCAATCTTTTTCTTGGAATCATTTTCTGGAACCGGCAAATTAGGCACCGACCTAGGAATAAGTTTATCGAGTTCTAGGATTTCAAATCCTTTGTTTGTATGAACAGCAAACGAGGAATTGAAAATAGAAATACCATAACATTCGGCTTGAATGTAAAACTTTCGTTCTTCCTTAAACCGGCTGAACACTCCATCATTATCGCGCTCCGGAATTAAAACCTTGAAATGGGTAGACCCGTTATTTTTCTTTTTTGCGTAAAACAACATAGAAATGTTTCTATGACGCCCAACTGAAAAAAAGAGCACCGGCTCCTTGGAAATAGGAATACTTGTGATCTCAGACTTCTTTTCTGTATAGACTGCTATCATCTGAAGTAAGGTGTAATATCTCAAATGTTTATCTCCGAGAACAATTACCAATCCAATAGTTGTATCCACATGAATCTTTGTAAAATCTGAACCACTTATTACTTTTTTCCACCGACTTTTTGATTCCCGTAAATATAATCCACTAGCAAGTCCCACCATACAATATTTGCCATTTTTAAAGTCAAAGGAAAACACACTTTGAACTTTGCTGTACACAATATGATTTCTGGAATTGCTGAAATTGTACAAATCAGAAGTATATCCCATATTTTGCATCTTTTGTAGTGAATCCTCACTAACGTCAAATATTGGATCAAATGGTGCACATACTTGCAATTTGGTAATCCGATTATTGAATTCATATGCAAAACAAGTATTTGAAATAAGTTTCACTTCATATGGTTCGGTTGCTTTTAATCTCTTGCACAAATGCGATCTAGATTCTATGAAGTAGTTAATCCAGTCTGTTCTTTCTCTATCTGTCTTACAAGAAAATGTATAAGTATTCTTAAATCTTCCAGCGTATCTGATCTTAAGAGAATAAATTGAAGTTTCATCTTCTTCTGTGGTAGCCGTGGTGGCTACTGTTGTGAGTGCATTCCCATTTGCTGTGCCTGTAGGCAAAGCTAAACCTGGGTTTGTGGATGTCTTTGTTAATGGCTTGATGTCCAAGGTTGAGGTGTAATTTTTCTCTTCCACGATTAATAGTTCTATTGGAATTGGGCTTTCAACAATTTTATATCCATACCCTCCCAGTCGAACGTTTTTAATTCGGTCAGTTATCAACATATAGTTGTCCAACAAAATAATGTGATTGATCATTGTAGTTATCTTTAAATCACTTCTCCTGGTAATATCCCCTCGGCATATAAATCGTCTATTTGCCGAACCGAGGTTCAAATTAATTTGAAATAAATTATTCTTCCATGAAAGCTGTTTTTGCAATGTCTTTAATGCGTGTACATTGTCTGCCACCTCCTTGGAATCATTGATTTTTGAACCCAACTTCTTAATTGCATCATGAGCTTTTGTCAAGGCTGAATATTCTGGATCTTGCTCATCATACTTTTTCCGAACATCAAATAACTGTAATGGTAGGGACTGGTATCTCGAATTAAAGGTACTAATAAACAATATGGAAACATTTACTTTGAGCTCTTTAACTCTTTTCAAGTTTCCCACATGCGTATCAACCCAGGTCTTCAATGTTTGGTTGCTTAATAACTCCTCAATCATAGGCATGGATCCCATATATTTGACAAGTGGAGACTTCACCTCAATCGACCAATTGTAATAAAGATTTGAAATTGCTTCAACATCCCTTATAAATTTACCTTCAGCAACTAATATTTTCACCAAAGGCTCAAATAAAGTTTGTTCATGAATTTCAACAATCCTGCGGCCTGCATCTAGGACATCTTCTTCGAAAGTATTCGTTACTTTAGCTTCTTTTCCTAATAATTCCCTAGCTGCTTTTACAAATTCAGGACCAACTGTTTCCACAAAACATTTAGCTCTCTGAATGAAGGTCTGTTCATACCTAAGTAAATCAAAGATAAGTGACTGTCTTTTAATAATGCTTTGGTCAATCCCTCGTAAATCATCGGCTGTCAACTGCCAATGTGTAGCCCAATCATTTTCAAGAATAATATCCTTGATATTGGTATTACGCAATTTTGTTTCATAATTCTTGATCCTATTAATATCGCACCTGCTTGAGTAACAAGTCCAGGATAAATCTTGTTCAAGCGTATGGTCAAAGGTAGAATAACAGGAAGTTAACAAAGTAAGAACACCATTTACGTAAACTTCGTCATGCATGATTATACCCTTGTCATCGTTCGTGTCGTCTTCATACACGGAAATTGCACCCAGGCTAACGAAATTGTTAACGATCTGATCAGCATTCTTTGAAATTACATCCAATGTAATATCGCTTCTGTGAAAAGCCAAAAGTCGAGCAAGAGCCTTCTTTAATTCTTTTTTGGAAATATACAGACCATGAAGCCATATTCGCAACTTCAAACACCAATTGAAAATTTCCCTGAGAGACCAAATATGTTCACACATGGAAAAATGCTGGCTCAATAACGAGGAGGAACTAAAGGGTAAATGGGGCAAGTCTAGCGGAATTGGTGGTAGATCTTCGTTTTTTCTTGACTCTGGAACCTGAGGCAATGTGAACGAATTGCTGGATGCCATTGACTGTAAAGAGTCACGTTTATGATTCAACCGAGTAGAGGGTGATGCAGACGATGGAGGTATATCTGGAAGTATGGAATAATCAAAATATTCAGATGGAGGTGAATCTACAACCACATTTTCTTCGTCGTCCAAAAAAGGATTATTGGAAACCGGATAATATGATTGTCTTGAGTGAATTGAATTCCACCTTGAGTTTATATCGGATGTATTGAATTCATTGTAGCCATCCTCCATAGTTGAGTAGTCTTGATCGAACGCAGCATAGTTCTGTAACGAGGGTGATCGACCAAAGAGTTTCTTAGGGGAAGGTGATCGACTATAGTGGCGCTCGAGGTTAACCGCATCAGGGTAGTAACTAGGTGGAGATGAACGTAATGTATGAGACCGGCCTGGAGAAGACTGGAGCGGAGTGGTTTCGCCGTTGCGGGTAGGAGAACGAGAGAATGGGGATCCAGTCCCGGTGGGCGTGGAAGAGTGCATGGCTGGCAAAGACTTTCTGGAATACAAAGGAGGAACAATGTTTAATTTTGGCGTGGATATCAAGGATTCATTGATAATTTCCATGGTGCGGTTTTGCAGGGGTGATGCTACCTTAACCATATATTCTTCGTCATCATCCCCCAAGTCAACATCATCGTCGACTGGGTAAGGTGGGGTGATATCAGGTTGCGACTTAGAACGGGACAACTGTTGGAATGACCTTTGTTTGCTGACATTCCTATCTATTCGCACGGGACGAGGTGTGTCATCTTCGAAAGGAGGAACAAGAATCGAATCATCGTATTCCCATATTTCTTTGGGTCCCTTTGGTTTGGGGGAGTCCATTGAAGAGAAGGATTCTTCAAACGAATAATCCATGGTTGTGTTTATGTTGTTGACAGGCCGGGATTTGCTGGGAGTGCAAGTGATAGAATAATCCAAGGTGTGGTACTGTGGTTGGGGCTGTGGTTCTGAGTACCCTGGATGTGGAGGAGTGGAATACGGTTGTCTAGGTCGCGGAGGAACGGGATTTCTGTTGAATGAAGCCACCAGATGCGGTGCAGGCTCCGACGGAGTCACAACTTGGGTGCTGTCGCTCCCTATTAACGGCTCTGGGTCACTTGGGGGTTTTCGTCTTAGGGTTTTTCTGGGGGTCGGCTCCCCACCCGTATCTTGGGACATAATTGTTGTAACGGTATGGCTGCAGTTGTTCGAACGAGCTCCTCGAAGGTGGATAAACAAGAAAATACCAATACAGGATCAACTAGGTGTCGCGCCTGGTACTACTGACCGGTTTAACCCCAGGGACACGACATAAAATCGTTATTCGAGGTTCCAGGAACCGGATATTCCCAGATTACGTAAACGGTAAGCAATCTCGCAGTAAGGGGATGGATATCTCCGAGATACGTGCTGCAAGAGAATCTTGGTGCAAAAGAGGAGGTGATGAAGAAAGAGCAGAAGGATAGTCTTGTATTTTTTGTTTTGGTTGTTGATCTCAATATACGGCCAAACCGGATAATTCCGACCGGGGGAGTGGTGAGTTTCGAGGGTTGAGCCTGGTGGGCCAACACTACGGGTCGGGGTGTCACACACGCACAGTGCTAACAGATCCCTGCATTGCTACGCTTGCATGTATGTGGTCGACAGTAACCTAGGCTGCCCGGTTATGAGGCTATTCCGAGGCCACCGGTACCAGAACGGAAGTAATGTAGATTTTCCTGACATTGTGCCAAGATTATGCCAGACCGGCTATGTGATTGTCACCTCTCCCTCGCGCGTCACGTGAGACCTCTTTTGGGCCCTATCGCGCGACTGGTTAGGCTGAGCACATTGCCATCTTCGGTTGTGCACTTTGATCTAGCGAGCAACGGGGGTCATACAATTGTGGCCGGACGCAGCCGGATTCTAGCCCGATCCGATGACCTTTGTTGTGTGACCCCCGCGAATCGAGATCCGGCCCCGTCGACTCGACATTGGGCCCTATTTGTTGCGTCACTAAAGCACTGGCAACGGCTGCAAATGGCTGGCATTCATCTTTGCGGAAAATGGCCAAAAAAGTGCGCTACGCGTTCAAGACCGTGTTCCTACAACGCAACCCCACCAGCCATGTCGTACAGTACGAAAATCACAAAGTTAATAGCAGAGGGATCGAGAGCGTACTCATCCAAAGAGTACGCCGTTTCCAGCGAGAAGTTCGCCATGGCCTGCGAGGCGTACGCCGCGGACCACGATGGGGCGGACGACCCAGATTTGTTGATGCTCTACGGCAAGTCAATGTACAACTACGCCCTTTCCAAGACGGATGTGTTGGGGAACACCGAAGAGGCAGAACAACAAGAGGACACCCACAAGGAAGATGGCCAAGAAAAGGACAAACAACAAGAAGAGGAAGAAGATGACAAGTTTCAGTTTTATGATGCCGAGCCGGTAGAAGGGGAGGTGGACGAGGAAGAAGAAGTGCACGAACACGACAACGAGCAGCAGCAGCCATCTGATGTAAAAGAAAACCCTGCAGACGACCAGGAGGACAACAACCAAAGCGACTTTGAGGTTGCATGGGACATACTAGACACCACAAGGATATTGTTTGAAACAAAATTGGAGAGTTTGGACAAGGGGGATATACAGCCACCATATTTGGGCAGCCATGACAACCAATCGACAAACGAGTACATTGTCAATCTTAAGAAGTTGTCAGAAAATTACGATTTGCTAGGCGAGGTGTCTTTGGAAACAGAGAATTTCGAGGCCGCAAGCAACGATTTCCAGAAGTGCCTTGATTTGAGAGCTCAATTATACGACGGGTCATCTTCTTTGATTTCGGAATCCCATTACAAGTTGTCATTGGCGTTGGAGCTCTTACTGGATCCCCAGGCAAAGAAAAAAGCTGCCCACCACGTCAAGTTGGCCATAGAGTCGGTGGAAAAGAGAAACGAAAACGTACAGGATGAAGCCTTGAGAAAGGAAAACGAGGAAATGATCCAGGAGTTAAGGTTGAAGTATGAGGAATTGAAGAATGATGCGGCAGAAGAAGCCATTGCCAACCAAAAGAGAGACATCATTAGCGGTATATTGGGCGAGGCCACCAGCGAGGACGGCAGCGGCATGAGCGACGCTCTCATGAAAAACATTGCCTCCATGGTTAAGAAGACTGCTCCTGTGAATGATTTGTCTGGGTTTGTCAAAAAAAGAAAGGCCCCTAAAAAAGATGGAGGCAATAAAAGGCCAAAGCCTCAGTAGTGGTAGTAGATTATAGAAATAGGTTGTGATTGTAAAATCACCAATATTATGTAATGAGTATTTTAGGGGCCAACTCCCGGATCCTCAACGACGAACCAAACAATATCTGACTCAAACGTTCCAGAAGGACAAATATGTCCGTAATAATATCCAAGTCTAAAGCATAGCTCGACAAACTACTGAAAAAAGCATCAACGAGCCCGGAACTTTAATGCAAAAGCTTAAATGCCAAGTTACTGTTCTACCGTAAGCATCTGGTACTGGCAGCCTCCATTGCAGGGATGACATCATTGCATTGTATCTCAGGACAAAGATCCACGCCTGGAGTCATTGATTGTTTCCCTACCACCACGATATGAGGTGTACTGGAAAATGCGGAGGCAGAACTCCGAATTATACTGCCCTTACCAATCTTACAAAAACTCCGAGAATTTTATTACCATGGCTAAGTTAAAAAATACCAAGAACCATTTCCCCGGCATTTTTCCTCCAGTCAAGTTTGTGGGATTAACCCAAGAATTTTGCGGCTATTGTGCAATTTGTGTTGTCAAGTACGTGCCTACGGATACATGAGACGAGACGAAAACGAAAGCGGGCCCAGCTGTGCCTGAGGTTCAAGGTTTGGACAATGCAATCACTTGAGACAAATCCCCATTACTCCGCCGGTGGCATGGACCAACGGTAACTATCACACACAAACAGGGCATGGGAAAAAGTGTGGAATACTAAAACAGAATTGTTCCTCGGAGTTTGCATGATGCCACCATTATTTTGTCTGGTATTGCCTCGGAAATCTCCATGTTCCCAAACAGGTACACCGACTCGGGCCCGTGTACAAAATATTATCATATGATAAAATGAATCATGTGGGAATTTTGTGTAACATGATTCATGTAGCTTCTATCGCCAGCTACACAGTGCAGAAAATATCCCCAGTTTGTTCGCTGATTGAACTCCGGGGGCCACCATGGTTCCGTGGTATCAGTTTGGGGCTCCGGGTATGCACTACACAACGGGTCCGGATTAACCAAAGGTAGCGAAACCAATACCATCCGCTAAACTCCTCTTGGCCCTCGCTATACCCGGGCCTTTGTTGGTGTGACTTGCGGTATAGGCGTTTGCAATTCTCGTCCTTCCATCCGAGGACAAAACTACACTAGTGGGTATGCGACTGCATATAGTCTCAAGGATCAACGGATACTGTTAAAAAAAAGAAAACCCATCAAGCAAATCTGGGGTAATTTTTCGCTTTGAGTCACCATATGGAGAATACTATGGACGTTTCATCCGTGCCATTAGCAATTTTCACACTATGAATTTGGAAATATTTTCAAGGTCTTCCACACTACAATTTCAATTGCTGGCAGACGACTTTATTATAAATACTGCTCCATTCCTCCTCCATCGTCCAAAGATGTTTTTCAAATCCATTTTATCAAAGACCTTGACCTTTCCAGGCTTTATATATTCACCATGCCTTACACTGCCATAAACGTAGACGAAGAAGAACAGTTCTTCCAACAGCAGGTCGCTGACATCAAACAATGGTGGTCGCAACCTAGATGGAGAAAAACCAAGAGAATCTATACCGCCGAAGACATCGCCAAAAAGAGAGGAACCTTGAAGATCGATTACCCTTCTTCTAATCAAGCTAAGAAATTGTTCAGCTTGTTGGAGAAGCACGATGCTGACAAGACCGTCTCTTTCACTTTTGGTGCTTTGGACCCAATCCACGTTGCCCAGATGGCCAAGTACTTGGACTCCATTTATGTGTCTGGTTGGCAATGTTCCTCTACTGCTTCCACCTCCAACGAGCCTTCTCCAGATTTGGCTGACTACCCTATGGATACCGTACCCAACAAGGTGGAGCACTTGTGGTTTGCTCAATTGTTCCACGACAGAAAACAAAGAGAAGAAAGACTCAACCTTTCAAAGGCTCAGAGAGCAAAGACCCCATACATTGACTTTTTGAGACCAATCATTGCTGATGCTGACACTGGTCACGGTGGTATTACTGCTATCATTAAGTTGACCAAGTTGTTTGTTGAAAGAGGTGCTGCTGGTATCCACATTGAAGATCAAGCTCCAGGTACCAAGAAGTGTGGACATATGGCCGGTAAGGTTTTGGTTCCAGTCCAAGAACACATCAACAGATTGGTTGCTATTAGAGCTTCTGCTGACATTTTGGGATCCGACTTGTTGGCTGTCGCTAGAACTGACTCCGAGGCTGCTACTTTGATTACTTCTACCATTGACCACAGAGACCACTACTTCATCATTGGCGCTACCAATCCTGATGTTCCAGAATTGGCAGGTTTAATGGCAGAAGCTGAATCCAAGGGTATCTACGGTGAAGCTTTGGCCAGAATTGAAACTGAATGGACCAAGAAGGCTGGCTTGAAATTGTTCCATGAAGCTGTTATTGACACCATCAAGGATGGTAACTACTCAAACAAGGAAGCTTTGATTAAGAAGTTCACCGACAAGGTCAACCCATTGTCCAACACTTCTCACAAGGAAGCCAAGAAGTTGGCCAAGGAATTGACTGGTAAGGACGTTTACTTCAACTGGGAAGTGTCAAGAGCCAGAGAAGGTTACTACAGATACCAAGGTGGAACTCAATGTGCTGTGATGAGAGGTAGAGCTTTCGCCCCATACGCTGATTTGATATGGATGGAATCAGCTTTGCCAGACTACAACCAAGCAAAGGAATTCGCTGACGGTGTCAAGGCTGCATACCCTGACCAATGGTTGGCTTACAACTTGTCGCCATCTTTCAACTGGAACAGAGCCATGCCTGCAGATGAACAAGAGACTTACATCAAGAGATTGGGTAAATTGGGTTACGTCTGGCAATTTATCACTCTTGCTGGTTTGCATACCACCGCTTTGGCAGTTGATGACTTCTCTAACAAGTACGCCCAAATTGGTATGAGAGCTTACGGTCAGAATGTGCAACAGCCTGAAATTGAAAAGGGTGTTGAAGTTGTTAAGCATCAAAAATGGTCTGGTGCCGAATATATTGATGGCTTATTGAAGATGGTGTCCGGTGGGGTTACCTCTACTGCCGCTATGGGTGCTGGTGTCACTGAAGATCAATTTAAAGAAAAGATCTAGTTTTGAAGTTGGCATTTTTATTCACTTTTAGTTCTTGTCATTGATTTGATCATGTATATTTAAGGTACATATATGATTTAATATCCACGAATATAAAAATTCTATTTATTAACATCGATGCCAAAGTAGCGGTTTTAGGGATAGTTCCTCGAAAGTAGGGAATATGAGAGAAGATATATTAATTCGGCAATATTATAATGGATAGTATATTATTTTAGTTCAACAGTCTGTAGTGAAAACACAGTAATTAAGAATTATTCTTGACTATGTCAAACAGAAAGGTTACTAGTTTTCTTATTCTATAATCTGTTGCTATAATAACGATGTGTTTATCGAGTTGAATAAACAGAAAACGAAAGAAGAAAATAGAGGAAGAGATTGTCAAGGGTGATTCCATGGGTTTGGGCAGTTCAGGACGCCTTGAAACCAGTTCAAGAAGATTTCTGATATGTGCAATGCTCAATGAGAATATATAAAAGAAAACTGATAGTTGTCAAAGGCATCTCTCAAAATAGTTTAATAGTTATCAATTCGTGATACGCAAATTACTATATGTGAAATCCTCAAAGTAGCAAAGATAATTAAGTAAAGAACTCATCGCGAGTTGTATGCCATTTGAATATTATACTTTTACATTGTAAACCAGAGCTTAGATCCTCTACAAGAACCCCTCCTACCAACAATACAACCAATAACATTCCCTATACCGTCACAGTGTATGTCAAGATTCGACAGAAATAGTTTCTTGCTTTTTACACAGAATCTGAGATGTATCTTTTTTGCATTCGTTCTGAGTTTCACTAAATTTTTTCTACTCTTCCTTAGTGATGTAAATGGGATTTATAACCCCCGGAAAGTCACTCAAAAGAAGGAGGAGGACTGCTACCAAACCCAGCGCGTCTCATGTCCCTTTTTCCCTGCTCACCATCAAGAAACAAAAGAAGGTAGCGACACAACCAGCCTTTTCCTCGACAAATATCTGTTCTTTAAGTGATGACATTTTACGTCTTATATTTATACTGGCAGGCCCAGGAAACAATCTTCCCTTGGTAAACAGACGATTCAACACCGTACTTAAATATGAGCGGAAAACCACCGAGGATTCCACCTTTGCCTCCAATTTGTCACTAGCTCTTGACATGGTTAGAGTACATTTCATGTTCGATTTGAATTATCGATTGCGGTCTAAATCATTTCTCGAAAACAAGATCATTTACTATCAAAAGCTTGGAAACTTGAACAAGAAGAAAGTGGAATGCGACAGTGACGGTATGACCAAGTTTGAGCTGTATTTGAAAGATACCAAGGAGCTTGTTGATTCATTTTACGATGACAGACACAGATACATTTTACTTCAGGATTTGCTAAATTATCGCTTCCCCTATTCCACGTTGTTGAAGAAATACTTTTTCAAAGAAGTTTTAATAGACAAAACTCAACTTCCGGCCCTGGAAATGAACAGATTGCTCTTTCTTGACAAGCAGAGAGCTCGAGATATTGCCCGTATAAGAATGCGGCATGTGAGAATACGATTTGTGCGACTAAGCAAATTGATAAAGGCAGCTGAAAGGGAGTCAGGAATGAGTCATGAGTCGATGCAAACGACCCTTAGTATGTTGGAGGAGATCCAAGAGGGGATCGAAGACGAAGAAGAAGGAAACCTTGGAGATGTTATCGATTCAGTTTGCAACTATCTGTTGCCTGTGTACGATGATGAAAGAATGCCCTCCGAAAACTCTCAATGGGAAACAGATCCAATTGCATCAAACCAACAACTACTCGATGATATATACATTTCCCCATCTTTGGAAAAGTTGGGAATAAACTCAGAAGAGAAGTACTTGAAGTTGCGAGACATTTTCACACATTTAAATTTGAAAATATCCAACTCGGAGAAGATGATACAAGAAACAGTAGAGGTGTATGCTGAACAACATTCATTCTCACAAAAGATGAAAAACATTACCTTAGAAAACTGCTTATCACTAATCCTTGACAATGGAACCATTTCCAACGAAGAATTAGGACGAGTAATATATGAGCTATTGGAAGTGTTTGATAAAACGTTCAAACTTGAGGATAGTGTGACCAAAGAGCATCTATTACCAGATATAGAGCAATCATTGCGGATGTTGTTGGATAGATTTTACCAGGACCCAAAGCAAGAAGATAAACTTTGGCAGAAGGTGGTTGAAAACAAGAACATGTACTTGTTGGAGCTATTGCTTAAATACGATCCTGATCCCGTGATCCACGACATACATAGAATATAACGGGTAAAATGGGGAGAAAATAGAAAATAATAGACCAAGAGTAACAGACATGTATTGTAACTATGTAATGTATTCTAGTATTGCTGGTCAATGATTGGTTGGTGATGGGATTGCGCTTGAGAAGGAACTTGCTGCTGCTGTGGTTGATAAGGTTCTGCCAATTGATGTACCACCGGGGTAGGGTTTGTGATCTCGTGGAACCAAGGATGTTGCAAAGCCTGTCTAGCGGTGATTCTAGCCTCAGGTCTCATCTGTAACAAGCTCTGGAGAAGATTCAAACCCATGGAATCAAGGTTGGGAACAATCAACCTCAAGTCCTGAGGTACAAATATTTGCCAATTGCTCTTGTAGTTTGCGTACTGACTTATGCCAGGCCAAGTTCTCTCATTGGGCGTACCCATCAAGCGGAAGATTTTGATCAACTGGTCCTCGTTGGCGGTTCCGGGAAACAAGGGCTTACCAGTGCACATTTCGGCAAAGATGCACCCGGCAGACCAGATGTCGATAGAAGTGGTGTAGGCGCGAGACCCCAACAACACGTCGGGAGCACGGTACCAAAGGGTGACCACTTCGTTGGAAAAGGTGTTGAAAGGAATACCAAAGGCACGGGCCAAGCCAAAATCACCAAGCTTCAACTCGCCCTTGATGTTGATCAACAAGTTCTGGGGCTTCAAGTCCCGGTGTAATACGCGGTTGTCGTGGCAAAACATGATTCCCTTGAGGAGTTGGAACATAAACGACTTGACAATCTTCAAGTCTAGCGCCCCCTGGTTGCCATGGACCTCCATGTAGCGTTTCAAGTCCTTGTCCATAAACTCAAACACCAACGTCAACTTGTTTTCGGTGTGGATGACGTCGTAGAGGGTGACAATGTTTTCGTGGTCCAACTCCTTCATCAACGAGATCTCCCTGATGGCGGTGGACGGCGTGCCTTCCTCGGAGTCGAGGTTTATTTCCTTGAGAGCCACCAACGCCCCCGTGGCCCTGTTTCTACCCTTGTACACGGTAGCATACGTCCCTTCCCCTAGTTTTTCAAGCTGCTGGAACCTGCGCCGTTAGTGTCTGCAAGTCATGTGATCTACGATAAGACATACTGAGAAGACGAAGACCCCGTCATGTTGTTACTGTACCGTTGTTGGAGACCGGTGCCAGCGATATCCCGATGACGAGTTTTGTGTGGTCGGGAGTTTTTCCTAAAACTGAAAATTAATTGCACGCGGAGACAGCACCGCCCGTCAGGGGGACGCCTTTGCGGCACTACTGTTAAGTATATGTAGGTAGATCTCGCGGGGCGCGAGGTCATGTGATCGTCTATTAGTGATGCGGGGTATTTGCCTTCTATCTATCTCACTGTAGCAGCCGTATACTGTCAGTGGTTGCGCGGGGCTGAGGAGGTCAACTTCATTGAGTTCTCCACCCACCCCTCGGCCCCACCCTCCATGGCAATGATGTCGAGCACCCGCGTTTGCGTAATGTCGTCGTTCTCATGTGTAAACGCAGGCAACTTTTGCATGCTCATGAGAGCGGCGTTTCTTGTACTTGGTATTCTCAACATCTCCTTCTGCACGATCCAGCCATTGGCCACGGCTATGTCTTGCACATGGTCCACCAACGATCCGTAGGTCGAGGAGGACATTTGGGGGCCAAAGGCATGCTTTCGAGGAGGGTACCTCATTTTGGCCCCGGTGAGGGCATGCGAGCAGCAGGGAATCACCATGAATGGGAACCCCAATAACGGCACCCAGCACGTCAACTCATCGGAGTGGTTGCCGATTATAAATGTATTGGTAGGAAAGTCCTCGGTGGTGCATACTTTGGGCGAGCGCAATAGCTCGTTGGATGTGTGGTAGGTTACGTGTAGGTTGTTGAGCTGGTCTTTTTCCACCAGTTTAAACCGGCGGCCGTTATCGGTGACCTGTGGCACCATCTTGGCCAACGCCGGGTGGGGCTTGAGCAAGATGCTGGGCACAAGAACTTGCTCCAATAAGCACTCCTGGACATGATCCGGGTACATGGCCCAGCTCTTGCGCATGCGAGCATCGATCCCTTTGCCTTTATAGCCCTCCATAATCAAAATGTACACGAGAAGGCCGTTGCCACAGCCAATGTCTCTGAACTCTAGCTTGTCTTTGTCGAGATTGTTCAACTTCCAGTATTCAATCAAGAACGCCGCAATGGCCAAATCCTCAAACACATGTTTTTTGGGGTCGGTGCTTTCACACCATTCATTGACAAGCTTGGCGGAGTATTTCTTCTTGAGGCTGATGTACCGGTTTTGAAAGGCAATCTTGGGCACCACCAAGTCATGGTTGACCCGCTTTTCGTACCCGGACTTCACTCCCGCCGAGTGCTTGCATGAAGTTTGCAAGAGTCGCAAGGCAATGCGAATGGGGCGCTCGGTGGGCTCCATGGCCCGCAACAACCGGGCCTCATCGTCGTTTGTGGCGTGGTCAAAGGGCAAGTAGTTGATTGACACCGACGACTGGTGGTACAAGATCCCTATCCCGTACACGGGAGGCAAGTAGAAAGGGGTGTCTTGCTTGCAGTCAATATGGGGGATGTACACCACGAGCACCGACTGGTTGTCCTTCGACGCCAACAAGAGACACGTCTGATTGATGATATGGTCTTTGTAGGGGTTTCGAGGGATGATTCGCCTCACGATTTCCGACTTGGGACTGAGTTCGACCGTGGACGCTTCGAGGGGAATGGCTCGCACGGCTACGTCGTCCAAGTTGCGATAAAGAAGCACGGCATCAGTGCCGTCGCTGGAGGAAAACTCCGGGGTTTGCGACACAAGCTTGCTGACAAACATGGTGTCGCCCTTATCGGGGTCGTAGGTGTTTTCCTTGAGGATATCTGCCCGCATGATCACGGTGGAGTTGATGTTGGGCTGTCTGATCAAATTGGTCATCGCCGTCTCAAAGTGATGAGGGCCAAACTCGACCTTGCTGCTGTAAATGGGTACCCACGGATCTCCCAACGGCGATCCGGAGGCGGTGAGAAGACTCGATCCGGCCTGGTGGCTTTCCTTTCTCACCATATGCGTTTGTAGAATGAAGCACAATGAGACAAGAATGTGTAATTTTTCATACCATAAATGTCGATGGATGCGATTGCAAAAAGTGATGTTTTGGACCACAGTTGCTGTGGGTGGTGGTTCAGAGACGTTTTAAAGGATGGAGTGGGTGGTTCCAGTCGTCTACTGTAATCGTAGCTTGTCGTAATAGTGGTATCTATTTTTGAGAGTACCATTTATACACATTATATACGGTCTCAGCCATTTACCATTGACCACATTAGTGCCCACCTTTTGGCCACAACCAGCAAAGAAATCGATTCCCAAACCCGCGTATCCCCAGTAGAAGAACCCCTTGATTATGATCATCATTTTGTCGTTATCATCGACACCAATCCCCACTTTGTCGCTTAGAAATCAATAAAGTAGGCATCGGTGATGTCGGTGTACTTGTGTTTCTTGTAGCAGTAATGACACTTGAAGATTTCCGTCCCCTTTTTGCTCAACAGCCATATACTGTCTCGCAACGCAAGATGGTGACACGAGTTAAGCACCACGACCTGACTGGTGTGGGTGCTTTGCACCGTGTGTATTTTCTTCTTGACAATCCCCCCTGCCTCCTCTACCGTTTCCACCGTATCTTCTGTAATGGGAATCAACTGCTCTCGCGACACAGGACAGATGAATATGGAGTGGTAGTTGAACAAGAACCGGTTAGAATCCGGCAATTGGAACGGCAAGTCATTATTGTAGGTGGCCACAAAATTGACCACAGAAGGCTCGCCCGAGCTGGTGATACCATCATCCCCAGGAATGGTATCGGGCACTGCCTTGACCATGGCCAACTTCAGCTGAATCTGGTTGTACTTGTAGAAACTAGGCAAGTATATATGACCAGCAAGTATACTTTGGAACAACGACGAATCATTGGATAGCTTGAGATCCTTGCAGTACTCAGATATGAACTCATTGGCAATGTTCACAAACAATGGTTGATTGCCGTGGATATTCTCAAAGCTGACGAGCAACTCGCTGACAAACTTGGTCTCGTTGACATTAGTCTTTCGGTGGTCAGAATCTTGTGCAAAGCATTGCTTCAACTTGCGGAAAAAGTCACTGACTATGCTAACAACATGCTTTCTGCTGAAATCGTCGCTGTCGTCGCTTTTGGCTTTGAACAAGAGGAGAGTCATGACTGGCGAAATTTCATGCAAGTAGTCCTTGAAGAACTTGGAAAAGTTGTCCTTGGAGTACAAGTATGCCGACAAGGCATCGTCCAAGGTGAAGGAGGAGTCAGTTCCGTTCAAGAGAATGATAAACTGAAGCATGTGGAACTTGAACTCGATGTTTTTGTAGCTATCAGACGTGCGATAGATGTTGGATGCCTGGGATATGCTTTCATTGTACTTGTCCTTGAACCAAACAAGGGCTCGAGACAAATCATGATCGACAACAATGCCGTCGACAATTCGATTCAACACCTCAAACTTCTCGAGCAACGCCTCGTCCACTTCCACAGACGAATCAGGAGCAAGTTCCTGCACCACATCCTTGACAATGTCGCACTGTCCTATTTTCAACAAGTGGAGAATGATCGCCTTGATAAGCTCCTGTCTGTTCTCCCACTTGATTTGCTTGAGCAGGGTGCGTGTTCCACACCCGTCGTCCTCGACCCCTGGCTGGCTACACACGGGAAAGCTGTCCAAGTTCAAGGGGTATGTGTAAGCGTCATCCAAGTCAATATTGAACTTGGAATTATTGAGTATATTCTTGGATAGTTTGTTGGTGGCGGAATTGTACGACTTTAGCTTGGCTAACGAAGACTTGTACCAGGCACCAGAAAGCAGCAGCAACTGTTCTGTCTTTAAGGGGACAGCATCATGTGACTCTTCCTGGAGCTGCAGCTGCAACTCGGACTCGAGGGACTTCAAGTCATTGAGAAAGACGTCGCTATCATCCACCAATGCCAGCAATGTGTCGTCGCCGGTGGCCACAAACGAGTTGATCTCTGCAGTTAGAGTGTCTAGTAACGAAGAGCTCATTGTGGCGAACGGAGAGGCATGAATTGAGACGATGGCGAATCTGTGGGGTAGAAAGCAAGTGGGAGAAAAGCGGATAAGGAGGTGACAGTGGTGATTTACCGTTTTCGGATGTTGCCAATTTGAGACATCGCCGATAGAACCCCAGGTTGGTCCAGAACGCACCACTATTGAGGGTGGGCACACATAGAAGCATGGTTGAAGCACTATGACTGGCTAAGCGGAAAGGTGACACAAGGGTGACTCGACTATGGGCAGCAATGTTGGGTATATGCCATTGCTAAACGCCAGTACAAGTTATGGTGATAGAAACCCAGTATCATACTCCAGTATCACACTTCCGTAGCGTAGTTTACACTCAGGCTCTGCTAGGGCATCTATAATCTGGACTATACATACAAAGAGTCTGATCTCAGTACACCTAGACCTTTAACATCTAATCATCAGCCAGATCATCACCAGCTGAGCCTCACGCCACAACAGTCTTGACGACATGGCCCTGGTTCTATCGCCAGGCTGCAGCATCACCAACGTATCTGCTTCTCGCACCTGTATCTGGCCTCCATGAATAGTTGCCGCGCTCGTATGATACACTCTGTCTTTTCGCGCCAACACTGTCCTGTAGTTGCACCTTCGTCTCACTCTCCCCTCTAACACATCGATCCTTCTCTCTTCCTATATATCCAAGTAGTCTGCCTGCACCAACAACTCCAAGGCTATGTCGGTGGGGATGTTGAACTCAGGGATATCCCCGCTTTCCGCCTGGTCCTTGTACTTGTAGTGATAGTACAAATACTCTACGATGCACTCCAACACATCGCCATCCATGTCGAGGTCGATGCGCCCCGTCTCCCCTTCCTCAAACCCCTGGGTGTTGCGCAACACCGACGAGATCTGCGCCACCTCCTTCAATACCACGTACCGAAAGTTGTCCCCCGATACCAACGTCACGTATTCCGACATCCTGGCTGTTTTTCTTCTCCGCACAACTTGGTTCGCAACCGGGCCTTCGCAAATGGTCAAACTAGCGGTGAGTGTCGATGGTTTTTGTACTTGCCATTCGCGTTTGCGCATTCATCCTCCTCAACTACGTCTCCAGGAATGACCAATAACCCCAGCTTCAGCTGGCTGAAGATCCAGAACGTATACTACAGCATCCGCACCTGCTACCCCTCCCTCAATTGGTCGCTCCAGAACCTCCATACCCACCACACTGTCGCCGTCGCCCCCAATGGCACCCTCTATGCAGTCGCTTCCAGACTGCCCGCCCCCAATGTGATCGAAGTGTACTCGTCGACAGGGACAAGGCTCTCGTCGTTGGTGTACAACAGCCGTCCCGATGACTTCATCCACTCGTTCCACTTTTGCAACGAGGATTTGGTGGTGGTGTTGAGCAACGGTTCCTACCGCTACTACTACGATTTGCAAGGCAACTTCAACCAGTACAGCTCGGTGGCGCAAATGACACCCATGGACAACGTGAGCCGAGTGAAAGGCAAAGGTGGAGACGACATGCACCGGCGAATGATCACCAACCTTGAAAATAACCAGACTGAAGAAATTGCCCACATTCTTCAGGCTAAAGTAAACGGTAACTACTTGATATTGCACATGGAGAACAAGCTCGTGGTGTCCGATCTCCATTCACGCACAAACTACGAGATTCCACTTGATTTGGAGCTGAGCCAATTGCTCGCTTTCAATATCCAGCCCACCACCAGAAACGACCTTCTTATAATTCACATAACCTACAAACAGACGGTGGTCACTTTCAAAATCGACTTTGCATTGACCAATTACGAGATTATCGACCAGGAGCTCACAGACGGGCCTTTTGAAGCGGTTGCAGTGTCGCCCAACGGAAACCTTATATCATTGTTCAACCAACAATCAAGGAAAATATTTGTCATTAGTGCAAACTTTGATCAAGTGTTACTTGAGTACGACACATCCAACGAATCAAGTTCCCCATACCAAGTTGAATGGTGCGGGAATGACGCTATCGTGCTCTCGTTCAAGGATGAAATAAAGTTGATTGCCCCTGGTCAACAGTCAATCTCGTTCTTTTACGACATTGTCGACGAGGATGAGTTTGACTTGGACATGCTTCTAAAAGAGAACAGCAACGACGATTTGTCTTTCACAATCCCCATCTTGAACTCCACTGTTGATGGCCTCAATATCATCACCTCCAACAAGATACAATTTTTATCTCGTGTGCCTGAAACAAGTATCCAGATGTATTTGGTCGGTTCCTCCTATCCAAGTAGCATTTTGGTTGATTGCATAGACAAGTTTTCCCTGCATTCATCCAAGGCTGATGCAAATATATCATTATTAAAATCCGAAGGACAACTACTCACTGCTATGAATGATTGTTTGAATGTCGCCCTTGACGAGTTTGATCAGATGTGGCAAAAACGGGCTCTTAAAGCAGTGTCTTTTGCCAAAGTATACTATGATGAATACTACGACTCCGACAAATATCTATCAGCATTGAATACAATCAAAGTATTGAACCAGATTAGAGCACCCGAGGTTGGTTTGTTCTTGACATATAGCCAGATACAGAATATTGGTTGGGAACAAGTAATCAGAATGCTTTTGCGCCGAAGTCAGCACTTACTAGCAATAAAGGTCATTGAAAAATTAAAGCTTCCCAACTTGATTCATATTGTTTACGTTGACTGGTGCTGTTATAAGATTAAGATGGAATTAAACATGTCTGACGTCGATTTGTTTAGAATCATTGCGCAGAAGTTAGTTTCCTTAACAAGTGACAATCACAATTATATATCTGTAAAAAAGATATCAGAAGTTGCTTATGAGGAAGGAAGGAATAGTCTATGCAAGTTATTGATTAATTTAGAACCATCGGTAACAAAAAAAGTCAACGAGTTACTTGAATTTGAAGAAGTTGAATTGGCACTAATTAAATCTTTTCAAGCTGGGGAGTACGATCTTGCAAAGACTATATTGTTGCACTTGCAAGATATTTTATCAATATCGCAGTTTTTCCGGGTGTTAAATCAGAATGAACAAAAATCTTTACTTAAAGACGATGCAGATGACGAATTACGAAACCTAGGAATTGAAATTTCCACGCAATCTTTACCAATAAATGGTGATGTAATTGGAAGCTTTTGGGAAAAGACAATAGGTCAGTTCAACAGCAAGCTTATTGAAGAATACTATAAGCAAGAAGACAAGAAAAGCGAATTAAATGCTTTCCGACTCAAGGAAATGAAAAAACTTGCTAATGCTGAGAACCAGGAGGAATTTTATGAGGGGAAAAGGAACACCTTGCAGAAATGCATGAGTCGAACACTTGGACGACGCTTTGTCAAAGCTTACCAGAAAGAATTGGACATACTCGAACTTCAGAAAAAGCTAACAGAGACATATTTATCTAGCTTCTTTGGCGAGCAGTCGTTGAACGACATCCTTGTCCGCTTGATCAAAATGAACCAACTAAAGTCTGCATCAAAGATTGTCAAGGAGTTTAAGATGTCCGAGAAAAAGTACTGGTACATTGTTCTTGATACCTACTCCAAAAATAACGAATTTCAAAGATTATATGATTTTGCATTTGGATCAACAGACTCAGGATCTGCAGTTGTTTCTGCCAAGTCACCAATTGGATTTGAACCATTTGTGGAGGCAGGATTCAAGTATAGCGCTCCCAAAGATCATATATCAGCATATATCAGAAACTCAGTAAAGTACAAATACGGAGAAAAGGTGAATTATTACATCAAAAATGAGGACTATGAATTGGCAGGGCTCGAGGCGTTCAAGAATAAGGATGTTGAAATCTTGCGGGATTTACTCGATCGTATTCCCCAATCCAATACGCATGCATTCAATGCAGTTCGAGATTATGTACATAAACTAGGGTACTAAAATGTACAATCATTAAGATGCACAAAATATACCATTTTCTATTGTTCCGATACTCTGACCCTCTTCACCTGTTAGCCAGCCAGGCACCTTCTGTGGATCAAGTATCATATCTTCTTCTCGTGTAGACTTTAATGATAGCTCATGCAACCCCGCAAACACGTCTGTACCCACTAATTTGAATCGTACAGAGCTCTTTTCCTCATCATTTTCAAACTTTTCCTTGATGAGGAACTCTGAGTACTGAATAGGCGCTATCGACTTGAATTCACTAGTAGTACTGGGTTCATCGTCACTGTCACTGAAAGCTTCATTGAAAATGTTTCTGCGTTTGCTGGTTCCACTTGTGTTGGTATCATACAAAGAATTAGATTGCAATCCCGATGTAGTACCTTTGAATCGGAGACTAGCAATGCGCTTGAGTCGTCGCATGTCAGCATCTTCTTCGAGAGGATCTTCTTGGTCCTCAGGGTTTCCCTTTATTTGGTGGTGGTCATCAATGGCACCCAAGGGAAGCATGTCGGCGGTACCATCTGCATAGGGAGTCCAAACTCCCAAACTGTGGGCAAAACGAGAGCTGCCCTTCAAAATGTGCATGGACTCGAGAGACTGCACCGGTTTCTGGTCCGGGGTTTCCAATCGGAGTATATTGGTCAAGTTCTGGGGCAAGCAAGATTCAACCACCTGAAGGACGATACGATGCACCCGGTCGCTACCAACGGAATGGATAACGTGGGGCGAGTTCATGGGGATGGCAAAAAAGTAGGGTTTGCTTGATGAAATGTGGGGATTGGTGGAGGTAGCGTCGTTAAGAGCTTGTAAGTCAAATACCTGGATGCGAATTATCACCATGGGGTAGTTTGGATGACGACAGATGTACACGTAGGTCAAATACAACCTGCTGAGCTCGGTGGCAAGTTTGTCCAAGAACAGCTTGGGGGCGAGCAGAATGGCCACTTCAGCGCCGTGCATGTCCTTCACAGTGGAAGCCATCCAGTAGAAGCTGTTGGGACGGTCAATGATCAACTGGCAGTCGAGTTGTGAAAGCTGGAGCAAGTTGAGACCCCGGTACCAGTACTTGTACACGATGATCTCCACCAACTTACGGCGCGGAGTCTTGAACAACAACGACTTGAGCTCGTGGGCTTCTCGCATCAACTTGCGGCGATACTCTTCACGAGTGAGATCGCTGTTTTCGGGCCGTGGTGGCTGGGTATTGACGAGCTTGAGCCAGATCTGGATAAACCCCATCAACGACCGCTTGGACAACCGGGAAACCAGGTTGATT
This sequence comes from Scheffersomyces stambukii, assembly GCA_002245345.1. NCBI lineage: Eukaryota > Fungi > Ascomycota > Pichiomycetes > Serinales > Debaryomycetaceae > Scheffersomyces > Scheffersomyces stambukii. The sequence goes on from NBZC01000024.1 coordinate 44,231, forward strand.
AGCGCCTTTTTGGGAAGAACAGGCACATAGGTGTTGGGCAACACGTTTTTGGACGTCGAATCACGTGTCAGTACTGCCATGGCTGCACGGGTGACCGTTAAAGCACAAGTGATGTTGATGGTGTTGTTTACAAATAAACAGAAACCCGCCGCAGCGGCATTTCCTATTTGGGCGTTATGCGATTGCGATGCTCTTCTCGATTTTTTCAACTTTTCAAACGGGATTCACATACTAAAACGGCCCCAGAAACCGACCACGATGGCAGAAGAACAAAAGACGCAGGTGCAGGACGATGGATTGGACCGCAAGACGTTGTTTGTGCGGTCTATTCCCTTCGACGCAACCTCAGAGGAGTTGTCTGAATTCTTTTCCAACTTTGTCCCCGTGAAACATGCCGTCATTGTCAATGATAATAACCAGCAGTCACGAGGATTTGGTTTCGTGTCGTTCTCGATGGACGACGACACCTTGACAGCATTGGTGGAGGCTCGAAAGACCAAGTTCAAGGGCCGTTTTTTACGGGTAGATATTGCCAAAAGAAGAGATAGAAAGGACAAAAATAGCGTCGAAGACAAAAGACCACTGGAGCCTCGGGCTCCCGTGGAGAAAAGAAGAGCAAGATTGATTGTTCGTAACTTACCATGGTCATGCAAAAAGCCTGAAGAGTTGAAAAAGATCTTTTCGAAGTATGGTGCCGTTTTTGATGCCTATATTCCCAAGAAGAAAGGAGGACAGATGTGTGGATTTGCATTTATTACTATGAAAAAGAATGCCGCTGCTGAAAGGGCAGTGAAAGAGTGTGTGGGGTTGAAGATACATGATCGTGAAGTTGCTGTTGATTTAGCATTGGAAAAATCAAAGTGGGAGAAGATAAGGGAGGAAGACGAAGATGAAGACGAAGAGTCTGAAGCAGAGGAGCAAGAGGAAGAGGAAAAAGAAGAAGAAGAAGAAGAAGAAGAAGAAGAAGAAGAAGATAATGAAGATGAACATGAAGCTGTTGATGAAGATGAAGCATCTAAAGATGACGACGAAAATGATGACGAAGAAGACTCAGAAGACTCAGAAGACTCAGAAGATGACGTGGAATTTGAGAACTTAAATAATATAGAAGAAAAGCCCCAAAAGAAAGCCAACAGACAAGAGCCTTTTGCCGTTTTTGTCCGAAACATACCATATGATGCTGACTCGGAAACCTTGAAAGAGCATTTTAGTACCTTTGGCCCAGTCAAATATGCCCTTCCCGTCACCGACAAAGAAACAGGGTTGTCCAAGGGATCTGCATTTGTGGCATTTGTCAACGAAGACGCCTATACAGACTGTATTAGCAATGCTCCATCAGTGGCATCGACGTCGTTGTTAATCGCAGATGATGTCTCGCCAGCATATGTTTATCAAGGGCGTATTCTTTCAGTCACTTCTGCTGTTGACCGTCAATCGGCCAGCAAATTGGCTGAACGCAATACCGAAAAACGGAAAGAAGCACTCGGAAAAGCACCCGCTGACAAGGACAAGAGAAATCTCTTTCTTTTGAACGAAGGAAGAATCACAGAAAACTCGAAACTTGCTCTGGTGATATCAAAAACAGATATGGAAATTAGAGAAAAGTCGTTCAAATTAAGATTGCAACAATTGAACAAAAACCCTACGTTGCACTTGTCATTGACCAGATTGGCAATCCGTAACTTGCCTCGAGCAATGAACTCTAAGGCATTGAAAGCTCTTGGTCGTAAAGCCGTTGTTCAATTTGCTACCGAAGTGAAGGAAGGCGTAAGACAACCTCTATCGAAAGAAGAAGTCAACAGATCTATCAAGTACAAACATGAAATCAACGACACCAATGAAGAGGAGGAGAAAAAGAAAACAAAAAATAAAGGTGTGGTGAAGCAATCGAAAGTTATCATGGAAGTCAAAGGCTCAGGTGAGGCGGGCCGTAGTAGAGGTTATGGGTTTATTGAATTCAGAGACCATAAGGCCGCTTTAATGGGATTGAGGTGGTTGAATGCTCATGAAGTATCGAACGAAGAAATTATTGAGGGCATGAGTGACGACGAGAAGAAACTTGCTAAGTTGGAAGGATTAAACAAGAGAAGATTAATTGTCGAATTTGCCATTGAAAATGCTCAGGTGGTCAAAAGGCGAAGAGAAAAAGTTATGTTGGCCCGCAAGCATATTCACGACGACAAAGATAAATCCAAAAAGAGAGCCCGTAGCAACGAGGATAATGACGGTCTGAGGCATAAAAAATCAAAAGGTTTCAAGAATAAGAAACAACCGGAACCAAAAGCTCAAATTCAGGAAAATAAATCTGGCCTCTCAGACGATGTGAAAAAGATAATAGGGTTGAAGCGGATGAGGAGAAAGGGCAAGAAGTAGCCATGATATACCTTAGTTGACTAGCATGCAAATAAAGCGTTTTTAAACATAAATTACTAAATAAGTACTGTACAACTTAAACTCGTAAACAAAAAGAACTACCAGTGACAAAAATACAATTAACAAAACCAATTTGTTGAAAACTTTCTAAGGCTCTAATTAGTCATTATGGGTAACGTTAATAAATTAATCTTGACACTCATAATCATCATCATCTTGTCAAATAACCAATCATTAAATTTTATCATCAATGCTCAAATGGAGGTGGGAAAACATGAATCTATAACTTGGAAGCGATGTATTGTAATCAAAACCAACCAATTTCACAAAAAGTAGTCACTTCTCTGTTGCTTGCTTGTGTTGTTTTTGACATTTAAGTCTCCGTCCTGAACGGCACTGAAGATCTTGAAATTAGGATCCAAGTCTTCGTCAACTTGCATGACACTGGCAACATTACCGCATCTATAGCAGTAATTAGGAGCCGACCATACAGTGACAACATCTTTTTCTTTGAAATGATAACGAAAGCCTTCCATAACCAACTGATGAGCTCGGGCAATAAGGCTTAAATTATTAATGTGGTTGAACTCGCGAGACACTTTGGAACCAAAAAGCCAGCCAGCACCACGAGGAGAAACCGCCCAAGTATCAACATTATCAGGATCGGACCAAACCAAATCACAAAATCCCCCTTCGTGAGGAACTTCTTGTGCACGCGACAACACTCTTATCTGATCCAACATTCTGATTTCGGGGGACAATCCACCATGGACACACAAGATCTTGCCATCAATAATGGCAGCCAAGGTTAAAAAGTCAAATACCTGACAGCAGTACTTCCATACGGTTGTAGAGCCATACTTTGTGAGGCATTCTTCGTAAAATCCATACACTTGTGTGATTTGTCTCGACTCGTGGTTCCCACGCACCAAAGTAATACGGTGAGGGTATTTCACCTTTAGCACCATAAGCAAAGTAAAAGTTTCCAAGGAGAAATAGCCACGATCAACGTAGTCTCCCAAGAAGATGTAATTGGTACTATTGTCGTCACTGGGCAAGCCTCCCGAGATGCGAAATAATTCCAACAAATCGTGAAACTGGCCGTGGATGTCTCCACACACGGTGACGGGAGACTGCACTGGTTGAATATTGGACTCTTCCATGAGCAACTCTTTCACCAACTCACAAAGCTGTTTCATATCAGACTCGGATAAAGCAATGCATTTTCTGATTTGCTCCAACCATTGGTCAGGACCCAGTTCACTCATTTTGACGAGGTTGCGATGGAATTATGGATTTGATATTGTTCAATTAAACTGACCACTGTCGGAACAACAGAACAACTAACACTTCTAAAGCTGTACTTTCCGTTAAATAGCAGCAGGGATGACTGACGGGCTATATTGCTAATGGACAACGACTACTGACTTGCAGTGGCGTGAGAGTAACCGAAAGAAAACCCGACTAAAAACGATGCAAAATGAAGAATGACGATGTATCCACCACTCTGAACGACGCCTGTGTCGATAAATAGTCAAAAGGAACAAAGTCCCGCGAGCACGTATTGATCAGCAGAGGTGATGATCCATTAATAACTGGAACAAGATTCTAGATATTTTTTTGAGGTCCATTTCGGTCCACGTGATGCGGATCACCCGACACTTAATCACATGACTTCGTGTTTGTGGTAGCTCCTGGTATCTACGAAAATTTTTATAGCTACGGAGACAGCCTGACGGCAGCCCTAAGCCAGCGATATCGAACATGCTATCTTCAATAAAGGCCTACGGGTCGATCGCAGTGGCGAGACGGTCATTAAATGTGTGCTCGAGACGCTTCCAATCGCTCATACCTGGCGAAGCACAGACCCCAACACAATCACCAATAGAATCACCAGCAAACCCAGCCAACGTTAAACCAAGTGCCCAGTACAAATACAAGAGCGAGACGTCATGGAACGAAGAGTACGGCCAAGAGTCTACGGTGGTTACTCAGAGTGAAGTGCGGGAAACATTCACCAATTTGGCCAAGGATATCGTATCACAAGAGCCACCCTTGAACATATCTCCCACCTTGCAAAGAAAATTCCAATTTGGCGAAACCTACGACCCATTTGACTTCAGTATTACTCGTCTCAACATGGAGAGAAACACCAAGTTGGCGGAAGCGAAGAACTTGAGAGACCCCTTTGACGATTCCGGCATAAACCCCAGAACCCTTTACCTCATGCCCGAGATATTATCCAAGTTCTTGACCAGCACGGGGCAGATATTGCCTCGGTCGGTTACCGGATGTAGTGCCAAGAACCAGAAGTTGTTGTCGGCAGCAGTCAAGACGGCAAGGGCCAACGGTTTGTTATCATCGGTGCATAAACACTACCGTTACTTACCCGTGAGAAATTTGTAGTGACCACACCGCCTTAATAATCTGTACATAGCAGCATAATACACGAAAACGATGCAGTCATGGATGTTCCAGTCTGGGCCCGGCGTCATCAATGATGGAACATGATCGCCTTATTACCGGGCGCCAGTCACGTGCGCCGCGCTTAAGCCAATAGAAAACCATTGTCGCGACGGGTTGTATGCAGGCAGTTGCACCTCCCACAGTCAGGGAATTGTCCAGCCACTATATATGGATAAAAAATCGTCCTTGGCCAATTGCCGCTTCTTTCACCAACCAAGGAAACCGTAAATATGTTATCACAAATTGCTAAACGTTCTGTTACTAGAGCCTCATTGAGAGCATTCTCCACATCCAGAATTGCCATGACTGAGGGGGCCATTAACCAGGCTAACGACGCCTTTTCCGAAAAGGAAAAGGCCCAGGAGAACCTCTACATCAAGAAGCACGAGGCTGAACAATTGAAGGCATTGAGAGAAAAATTACATCAACAACAGCAAACGATCGACAAATTAGAGAAGGAGATCAAGAACATCAAGGACAATTAGGGTCCTTGGGGTTGGTTTATCTATTCATAAAGAGGTGCATGCGATTTATTGGATGATACAAGATACAAAAAGATGCCATATGGAGGGGGTTGATGCTCGGTCGGTGATTTTAGATTGCAAGTGTAGGTAACCCCACATCAACAGGGGGCAACAATTGACCAATTCCAGTGGCGTGATGTTTATTAGTGTGTTTATGCCAATGATTTATTATATATTCATAAGAATATGATGACTATTTTTTGGACGTTGCTGCGTAGCCGAGACAATCGCCACGAGAGGGTGGCAATTGTGCGCGTGGAGAAAGAGTCGTTTGCGAATGGTGCTTGTAGGAAAGAAGTTTGTCTCGCGAGTGTTGACTGTGACCAGGGAATCGCGAGGTTTGCTATTGCGAGAATGGTCATTTTGTTGCTATGGTTGGTGTGAACCGCGGCTATAGTCTCGTAAGCGAATTAAGGTCAGGTCAAGGTTCGATTGAACTAGAGACTCTCTTGGTCTGGCCAATAGATGCGTGTTTCTGGTGTGGCGAACCGCCGTAAGCTAGGTCTACTGGTATTGCTTGCTGACTGCGTAGTCAGGTCGGTTCAATAGTGGTCCGGCCCAGGTATTTCATGGTGCCATATCAACAGTGACAATGATTGAGAATGACGTGAAAATGACGTGAGGACAATGCACAATGCATATCGATTTCGTGGGAAGTACAAGACGAATACGGGCTACCAATACTAGTTTCTGAGTTTATGAAGTTGACTACATAGTATAGTGGTGGGTGGTAAACATGCGTAGAGAGTTGGTGGTGTTCCTAGCTACTTCGACCGTTTAGTTGAGCTCATTTGCATCAGTTAATTTGCTAATCAAAAATAGTGCACAATATTCTGCCACACTGAAGTTTTATAGTTACCGTCTATGTCTTACAAGAGTATGTGTGATACCTTCTGTCTATGTATCGCAAGAATAGTTTGTGATACCTTCATCTAACAAGAACACTAGTTGAAATTCAAGTGGTATCAATTGTGACATCTGCTTGAGCGTTTTACAAACATAAACTACTTGGCGGAGATTGCGATACCGTTTCCCGTCGCCGTTATCAAAACGACTGGATTCAACCAAAATAACGGGCCAAAGATAGATCCGTCTCTCCTGAAGAGCTATCTCCGTTTTGGCAGCCCACACCACCATTGTCAGGGCTCCTTGCTCGCCGAATATTTTCTGGTTTCCCCACTGAGATGGTTCCAAAATGCGGATGTTCCACTAACTTTCCTCATCCGGTCGTGACTACTAATTTACGAGCAACACAATCTCCGTGCAAGCACATCCCGTACACAACGGTTAACTCCAACAAATGCCTCAAAGCGCCGCTAACTCCTGTGTAGCCATGGCTACGCCACTGCCTTTACTGTGTACCGTGCCTTTCCGCTACCAAGGCGCATCCCAACATTTGCGTCCGCTGCTACCCCATACTTTAAATGTGGAGTAAATGACGTACATAAGTAAATGAAACTATAAATGGCGGCGACACCCCGGATAACCACACTCTTATGCCCATGCCCATGGCAACTACTCTTCTGTACAGTCTATAGCATTTGTGGGATGGCAATGGTTATTTTTAGGATTATTGCCTAGTTGGGAAAGCCTGAGAAAACCGCTTCGTATTTCATATCGCCATTACGCAACCATCTCCAGACAGCAGCCAACAGACCAGTCATACCGCCAAACCGTTCTTTTAAAGTACCGCCACTGACCTGTGCGTATAGTCCTAGGTAGCAGTCTACCCTTCAAGACCATGGGTATCCACATTTTTGCCCTGCACAAACCTAGCAGCGAGACTGTCAGGAATAGTGGGAATACCTCTGCCAAGTCGTCGCAACCGCATTCCCCACAAAGAGCGGATACGCCACCAATCTCGCCCAGGCTCAGCTCGCTGGGAAGCCATAGTAAAGGCATAGCTTATACCTCGCCAAGAATACTATTGCCTTCGGCCCATTCCACCTCCAACTCCAATACGACGTCGCCTCATCGAACCCCAGAAATAGACGACCATGCCATTTTTCATAATGATACCTTGCGAATGCTAAGCCAACCAGCAGATCTACCTGATCCCAGTGATGATGGGTTTGAGAGGCGACGTAAGGATAAGAACCGCAAAAACAGGCCAAACCGCAAAATACCACCAAAAGAGAACAGACAGTTGATGAGCACCACCGCAGACATCACGAGGCAACGAAGAGGAAGGAAAGTAAACTCTGATTTGAGTCTAATAGATAGAAGCCCAGATGCCCGTGAGGGTGGCAGCAGTTCTCGCGCCATAGTTCGTTCTGCCACCGAACCTGCGATAGGGTCCCTCACCCTCATTGACACCCCAAAGGAACATCTGCTGCAACCTCATGCACATCAAAATCATTCGTCTAGATTTGCCGATTATGGATCCATGGGTGATACCTCTACATCTGGTTCCTCTCTGGCAGTAATGGAAACTCCAAACCAAGAAAATATACCAACTTCCTCCTCCTCATCCAATAGAAGAAGAAAACGAGATGGTAGAGGTACATTCGCAAGACCGGTGGCTAGAAGGGGATCAGTGAGTATGGGGAACAGAGAAAGGAGAAACAGCATTTCCTCGAGAGAGTCACAAGCATCGCGCGAAAGACGACTTAATCACAGTGCCAATTCGGGGAATAGAAGCTCAGGCCAAAGAACGCGACAAACCAATCCAAGAGGCGGTTCAGCACTGGCTGTTGAACAGAATTCGAATCTTGGAAATAATTCGCATAATCAAAGACCACGGTCAACATCCCTTGCAGATCATCTCGTTCCAGATTCTTCTGTTTTGAGACATCAATTTTTGGAAACTCCAGAAAATCCACCAAACGAAACCAGAGACCATCGTCATGTCCAAAGGATTCCCACCTTACCTGAATCCCTTGACCCGCCTCCTCGGGATGAATATGCCCGCGACCATGACTCTCCGCCGTACAGAGAAAAATTGCATAAGCGAGTGGATTTGGTTTCTTTTGATCCAAGATACCCTATACCAGTATTGCGAATTAATAAAAGGTTGGTAAAGAATGAGCAAATTTTGAAAAAGATTCTATCCAAGCTAAACAAGTTGGAAGTAATGCCCAAAGAAATCGACCTTTGGAATTTGAACAAGGTAGATGATTTGGAATTTTATGATATTATACCCACTCTTTTGGTGGACGATGATGCCAATAGTTTAAGGCATAATTTGAGAGAGATAGAAAGAATGGAGAGAAGAGAAAGGTTTGAGCAGGAAATGCAGGCTGCAATTAGCATTTCGATGGAAGAACAGACAAACCGTAACTTGTATCAGGGTTTCCGATACAATACTACGCCAGAAGCTCCTCGAATAGAAATCGAGGAATATCACTCGTTGACAGACAATTCTGTAGATAGAGATAGTTTCATCGACGTGGATGAAGCGAGATTACAAACAAATCAGCTGCATGGATTTAGGTATCTATTACCAGGAGGTGCAAATTCATCGGGCTCGTCATACATGACAGCATATTGATTTTTATATTAGATTTAGGGCATTCGTTCATTGTAAACAGGTTGGACAATATATAATGAACATACTATATGGGAATAATAAGCATTTATGTAGTCCTAGTTATATCTTTGCTTTAACCTAGCATCGGTATACTGTTTTTGTGTCACGTGACCAGTTACTCAACTATACAATAATGATTTTCATATAGAAACCAAGCTGTAGATGATGAAGAGGCCAGTTTAAGAGAAATGTCGGATTGGGAGAAAGCAACCGATGATGAAGGCAGAGTTTATTACTTCAATTCCAAAACCAACGAAACAAGCTGGACTTTACCTGAAGGAGAGACAGTAAAACAGAATACCAGTGAGTGGGAAGAGTATACTACTGATGATGGACGCACCTATTATTACAATGCTACCACGGGGGAAACAACCTGGGAAAAGCCTGCTGAATTGTTGCCCCAAGATGAAAAAGCTGTTGTTGAAGAAAGTGAAATTGATAGGCAACTTAAAATGAAGCCCACAGAACTACCTGATTTAGTGGATCCCAAAATTGAGGAAGCAGAATCCAAATTCCAAGCTATGCTCAAAGAAGCAAATATAGACTCCACTTGCTCATTTCAAGCGGTAATGGAGAAGTTTGTCACTCGACCTGAATACTGGGCCGTTCCTGACCCGTTAGTCCGTAAAAACTTGTACGAAGAGTATCTAGTGAGCAAATTTAAAGATGAGTTATCCAATAAATCATTGGTTGTGGAAACATTCAAAAAGAATTTTCATGAAGAATTGGTCAAATTGAAAAATCAAGGTATAATCCAACACAATAGTCGCTGGTTGACTATCCGGAATATCTTGATCAAAAAAGAGAACCCCATATATAAACACTCTATGCTTTCAGATGGAGAGATGGCAACCATATTTTATACATTTGTGGACGAAGTCAAAAGAAAACATGATGAAGAGATTATTGAAAAGAAAACACAAGCATTATCCGAGCTTGAAGCTTATTTAACAAATGCTAATGTATCCTTGGTTGGGGAGTCGAAAAACTGGGATGACTTGTATTTAAATTTGACCAAAGATGCAAGATTTAAAGCAAACAAGCATTTTAATGACCTATCCAAGTTAGATATACTAAAACTATACCACACTAAAATTTATCCATCTATAATCGGAAAATTGAAGGATAATGTTAGTATAATAGAGAAGCAAAATTATCGTTCAGATAGAAAAGCGAGAACAAACTTCCGAAAATTGCTTGAAACAATGAATATCAAATCTTATTCCAAATTCAAGGATTTTTTTGCAATTTTGGAGAATGAAGATTCCTTCATTGAAATTTGTGGACGGAACGGGTCAACTGCATTGGAAATGTTTTGGGATTTAGTGGATGTGGAAAAACAATCGATTAGAATGAAGATAGATATAATTGAGCAGTTGATTCGAGATTTTCAAAAGAAGGATCTGGAAAAATACGCAAAGAAAAGAATATTACTGTCGATGCAAACCTTCCGAGACTTTTTAATAGATTTGGAAGATGTAAGACTAGTAAGTATAAAGCTGGCTATTGAAGAAGGAAATGAAGAAGAACTAGAGGAAGTGTATAACTCTTTGAAACGAGAGTACGACTTTCACGTTCAACAAGAAAGAGATGTGCTAGTACAGAAGTTGAAATCCTGTGCCAAGAAGTTTGGCGAATGGCTTAGTGACAATTATGAAAGTTTGGATTTTATAAAAGTGGACGGCTCCGAAGCCCCAATTCTGCTCACGGTCACCTCGGAGCGTGATGGCGTGCGCATATATTCCCTCTCTGGCAAGGTGGAAAATAGCAAGGTGTTGGCACTTTTCGAAAAGATGATCGACTACAAAAACATAGTAAACCCCATACGAGAAGAAGTCACGGCGGATGAATTTGTCCCCGCTGTTATCGAAGAATTATTATCCCGGCTATCAAAAAGAACCTCCAAAAAGAGAACACTCAGTGCAAGTAGGGAACCCTCGGAAACTAAAAAGCCAAAAACGGAAGGCAAAATCGTACTTAACTATTAGAAGGTTTCGGGTCAACTATTTCTACTGTAATAGATATTATAGATGGTTTATTGTCAAATAGTTGGAGAACCGTAGCAATTGGGTGCAAAAAGGAGATGTCGTGTGTGCACCAAAACCTCCACCATATTGATTTTCAAGGAACAACTGGGTGAATAGATCCACTATCCGGGTAGCGAGTCTGTAGAGTCTAGACCATCAATTACATAGATCATATCATAAATGGTATGTATGACAGATCATATGATCATGTCGCTGGTGTTATCAAATTGAACCTTTTCTAACAGATTAATAGTCACAATCGTTGAAACCATACTTGACAGCGGTGAGATCGTCTCTAACCGCAGCAATATGCTTGGAAGACTTCTCGTCCCAGTTGGTGGAGAGACACAATCGTCCTGAAATCGAAGTGGACAACACCCACAATCCCGAATTGATATTAAATCCAATGGTGATTGCCAGAAACGAAAACGAAAAGATCCTTATTGAGCCTTCCATCAACTCGGTACGGGTGTCGATAAAAATCAAGCAGGCTGATGACATTGAGGAAATCTTGGTGCATAAATTCACCCGGTTTTTGACCTCTAGAGCGGAAAACTTTTACATATTGAGACGGGTTCCTGTCAAGGGGTACGACATTTCGTTTTTGATCACCAACTTCCACACCGAGCAGATGTTAAAAGATAAATTGGTGGATTTCATCATAGAGTTTATGGAGGATGTGGACAAGGAGATTAGTGAGATGAAGTTGTTTTTGAATGCCCGTGCTAGAGTGATTGCCGAATCTTACTTGACCCCTTTTGACTAGGGAGATGTATACTAGTTTAGTTGAATAAAAGCATTGACGACCATGACGGATCTACATTACTGAGGATTCTGAAGAACATTGACCACTTTATTGCTGGTTTCCCCGTGTTGAAATCGCTGTAGCTACTGAGTAGCCGAGGACTACACAACATCCTTGCATACATTAATTGATAGTACATAACAATAGCATAGTGTTGGGTTGAACACCGGTTTGCCATAGCATCACCCTTTTGGGTTCACCTGATCTTATCGTGGTTGACTGAAGGTGTTGTTGTTGTATTTCGTGGCGATCTGGACACGTTAGGACTGTTGGATTTGCTGGAAGCTCGTGGGGAATTATCGGCAACGCTGCCATGGTCGATATTAACACTGCTCTGTCGTGATACCAGCACTGGCTTCTGTTGTCGTATCACTTCTTTGGGCGATAATCCTTGTGATGAGTGGAGTGAGTAATTAGAGAATTGGTTATTACTGGTGGTGCTGCCATTGTTGTTTCTCATCACTTGTGGTTGAGTATGGGGTGAACTGGTGCTAGAAACCTGGTTCAAATTAGGAGTATAAAAGTTTTGGGGGGAATTATGAGGTGAACTGTTATTAGCTTCATTGCTTCGTAATTGAGATGGCATCCTCATTCTTTGTTGAGGGCTAATCTTTCCATTGTTCTGTGCTGCTGGACTAGACTTGTTGTTGGAGCCGAAACTGGCATTGTTGAGACCTGGTTGAGTTGGCCTATTCTGCGAGAAATCCACAGTTGGGACGTTGGGTACTACCATTGGTAGGCCGACATTATCGTTGACTAATCCCGGTATGTGGATTAATACAAGATCTAGTTGAGTCAAGGCATCTGCTACTTGGTCAAAACCTTTCGATGAAATTTTTAGGATCCAGCGATAATTAAAGATTTGGTCACGATAAAAGTCCTTTTCTTCTTTTGTAGGGGCAGACATGAACAAAATAGCGGCAAATGTGCCAATCAAAGTGAAATTTGAGGTTGACGAAGAGTGCCAAAACGAGTGAATGTGCTCTGGTTTTAGATCCTTGACAAATTCGATTGATGCAACTAACCTAGTCTTGGCAGCACTACGGCAAACATTCACTAATTCTGATGGTGGAGGATTTCCAGCACGAGTTTGTTGATAAATTATGGTTGCAATTTTCCGGTGTAATGTTAATTCGGTAGCAAAGTACGCAAGTTGCAAGTATCCATTGGAACATAATTTACGTGGTTGAACGGAATTCATTTGTAATTCTGCCGGTAATGAATGATACCAATTTCGCAAGCGAAGTTGAAGAGGTTTTGCAATCTTCAATACTTGGTTAACATCGCTGATTTCGTTCATAGCTCTCATGGAATAAAATTGGTTAAGAATATCCGACAAAATCATTGATAATTCAATCAAATTAATGAATATCTTTTTGCCATTATCAATATCGGTAGATCCTTCTTTCAAGTCGCCATCTCCATGTTTTTCAGGAAAATCTTCTTCGTGCAAGGCTACAACAACCCAATTTATGTCATGAATATGAGATGGACGAGAATTTTTAAGCGAAAGCCATTTATCTTCCATGTAAACAGCCCAAGCCAATCTCTTTCTTAAACCCCTTTCCCATTTTGGTAATTTCCAGTTCTTGCAATCAAGACCTAATCCCAATTCTTCAGATAATGAAACTACCTGTGAGACCAAAACCCACTCGCTGTAATCAGTGTCACCAGATGGTGCCTTATTGTCATTATTTGTTTTGCTTCGTATGATATGTTTGCATTGGAGCAAAAGTAGGCCAGCTTGGACTGCACTCAATTTTGGTCGCTTCAATATTTCCAGCAAGTAATTATTGAGTCCAATCTTCAAAATCATATCCACATTGGGTTTGGGAAATCTGTTTAATTGTGGATCATAGTCCCACCATTGTATGGCTAAAACATACACTGCAGCAAGCAATGGTGCACTGAATTCACGATGTGTACGGGAATACTTCTCCAAAAATACCTTCTTGTGTAATATAGGGTATGAAGGATGTATGATTCTGAAGTACAAATCAATGAGGATCAGTCCATGTGGAGAAATGAATTTTTCGATAGTATCCACATCATCAGACATGGCTTGATACGATTGTGGAGACTGATCGTCCTTGAGAACAAACTGAACCTTGTCGCTGACTTTTCGGAGTGAAATGGAATTGCTGAGATTTACTTGTTCTATCTTGCTGCTGTTGGAGGACAGATTTTCAGAATTGGAATTTTGGGAGGCAATTATAACATTGAGGATGTTGGCATCGTACAAGTAGGAAGTGGGGCCCACGTAGAAACTGGAGCGAGGAAATTGTAAAGATAACGTTTTCTTTAGCAAGGAGTTGTTGATCACCGAGTAGTCATGAACGGGAGCCACATCTCGTATTGGTACATCGGGGACTTGCATCATTGATGGCGATTCTCTGTTCAAGGTAGCCAAATTGGGGTTGACGTCTTTAGTGGACGGTCTTCCGCGTTTACTGGGAGGGGCACTTGACATTTGCACCGCATCCATGTCTATGGGTTTTCTCTTGACTGATTGGTTTGCATATGTACAAGTCAACTGTTTTGCTTCACATTGGACACAGTTATTGGTATTTGGAACTACCACGCACTTTGTTTTCCTTCTTCGACATTGATCACACGGCCGCCGCAGTTTGAACCCGGCTCGGTCTTGTGCGCTGTCTTCGGATGCTATCTTGGAATATTCTGGTTCTAGTAGGCTGGACTCGCTGTCAAACGATTGGGGATGGTCGGGATGGACATTGTGTTGTAGTTGAATGTTGTGCATGATGGGGTTGGTGGTGGTACTGGTAGTAGCGGAATCGTTATTATTGTGCGATGCTGTCGAAGCCTGATTCGGTACCGCAGGAGCAGACAAGTCCAAGTTGTAGAGATAGTCGGCAGCCTGCGGATCCATCAAGAGGGATGAAGCCCACTGGGAGTCCATGAAATTGTGCGGGGAATGGTGGTCGAAATCGGTGGTGGTGGGGGCAGAACTATTTTGGTGGCTGGCAGGCGGTTCGTGGGTTGCTTGCATGGACGACTGGGGGTTAAACTGGTGGTGGGAGTCTGGTGGGTGATCCCCGCTGAGGGAAGCTGATCGTGAGTGCAAGTCCGAGCCTGCATCTGGATGCTCGAGTGCCAGGTCCTTTCTCTCTGGACCCGAGGTCCTGTGGTCATCGTCGTTCATGGTGACGGCTGGACTCAGAGGACACGGCAGCGATGGTTTTGGTGCAGTACTGTGTCCTTGAAACTGCAAATGGATGGAGACACGAATACTCCAGTTACAACGGGTGCACAACAACGCCTAGAACCAAAGAGCCTTGCTTGTGTTGCTCAAATGGTAGCGGGAGGCGGGGCACACGTATAGTGGTGGAATGAGGAGGCGTTTGGGGTTGCAACGGGTTCTGCTCAAATCAAGCCATAACTTGTATTATTTTTCTGCAATTTTTGTTGATAGTGGGGACATTATGCAGGAGACCAGCTGCAAAATGCAACAAAGTAGATGGCGGGAGGGTCGAGGCAAATGGTGGTAAGGCTTAAGTATTGGTGTTTAGATCAAGGCTATGTGCTCGGGGGAAACATGGTGGGTGGTCTGGGTGAATTTTTGGCGTGGGAGCGGATTTCGAAATGGCGTACTGTTAGCGGAAAGGCATTGGTGATTGAAGGAATTGAATGTGGAATGAGAAAAGAAGTAATGAGCATGGAGATAGAAGTAATGAGCATGGAGCAAAGGAACTGTGATTTCTGTAGAATATGAAGCTTGACGTTCTTCTTCTTAAATGATTACTGCTAGAGGTGAACCTGGAGCTTCTCAGAATAGCAAACGTTGTGGCGGTTTTATTTGAGATGAGCATGGTTGCAAAATCTGTTTCGAGTTTTTGTGGGTTTTATAGGATGGTGTATTAGAAAACGAGTAGACACCGGTATTTGTATGTTGATTGAAGGATTGATCAGCGAGTATGCAATTTAGATCTCTTTGTCATCTTGCAACGGAGAAAGGGATGGTTGGAGTCGCTTCATTATTAAAGTTTGCTTTGTAATTTGATCCAAGAATCACCTTCTAGAAAACGTTAAATATGCTGATCGAATTCACTATTCGTGAACTCAGAGATGTATGCTTCTATAATTTCAGTCTATATACGGCTATATAAAACAGCTATTCAGCAGATATTCATTATTCTGCTAAATTTCTTCTTCATTTTCACCATCTACTCACCAACCCGATCACCAACACAAATCACCAAACACAAGTAAAACAGCAAACACAAATTAAGCACCAACACCAAACACCAAACACGAATTAAGCATAAACACCAAGCACAACCACCAAACCCAACCACAGTAACCTACCAGTTGATTCTCTCCTTCAAATTCTGCCAAAACCCGTGGTCGTACTCGTTGGTCAAGTCCGTCTGCACAGAAGCCACCTGCGTCAACTGGTAGCTGCCTACATTACTGTCGTCAATAACAATGTCTTCCGTGTTCAAGCTAATGAACACCGTCTTTCCCCTGAGCGTGGCCCGCTCAACATATGCCTCGTCGCCATTGACCGGCGGCCGCACCTGGTGCAACAACCCCAACGTCACCAAATGCTCGATCCCGCACCACTTGTCCAATTCGTTGGTGGTGACCCCAAGGTAAATGTAGCGCAAGTGCAACCCCGTGAACATGGTAGTGATGACAACAAAAATCGCACAAAGTATCAAAAATATCCCCGTGATCTTGTTGCTGTCGGTGGAGCCCTTGATGAGCTCCCACAACTGGTACACCCCCCGGGCCTGTGGGACCAAGGCTCGGTAGCACAAAAAACCCCCGTAGGCCAACATGTTGGAGTTGGCCACAAGGAACAACATAAACCACTTGTAGTTGTAGTAGCCCACGCAATTGTTGACCCACACACAGTGGTGGTCGTAGAGCAAGTAGCAGTGGCCACAGGTGGAACAATGCTTGGATCTCGCCGGCTTGGCGAGCCCACACGTGGAACAGGTACGGTTGTTGAAGAAGATCAACTGGTTGTTTCTATAACTATACCGCGGCGGGAGACTTTCCCCCACGGTGCCGGCGTCGCTGAACGCGGCCAACGCCGTGGACAAGTACACCAAGGTGATGGTCAAGGCTATATAGTGCAACTGCCACCGCGCAAGGCTGCCACTCACAAGCGGCAACGTCTTGGCCACAAACTGCCAGATACAAAACGTCACCACCGCCACGTACCACGCCGGCACCAGCCACCGCGCCGCGCGCCAGAGCTGGCCGTTGCTGCCCCGGTTTAGTCGCACCACCCTATTGGCACACCCCCGGCACACGTAGAAGAGCAACACCCGCAACTTGTGCAAGGGGGTGTTGCGCATGTTGGGCAAGTCGCCAAACACAATCACCGCCGTGGCACACGCGCACACGACGATCACGTAGAGCACCAATCGCAACATGGGTGTTTGTGGGCAACGGTGGTGACGGTGGGGCCAACGGCAGTGAGGTTCTGCCTTCCTATTTGGGACAACGGGAATACCAACCTCAGGCTCAAAAAAAACGTAGCCATTGTGGCAACCCCACTGTTTGATAGTGCTTCCGTAGACCCCTCTATCGAGTCGTGCATTCGTTATCTCGCCCCTGCTGCCGGAAATGAGTACCTACATTTCGGTGTTGGACGAGGAAATCGCCCATGTCGAGCTGCTACTACAGTCGATCCCGTTTAGCTCTGACAAAACCACCCCGTTTCTCAAGGTGTACAAATTGACCCACCAGGAGGTGATCAAGTTGAATGACCAGCCGTTCAAGTTCCCCATCGACGCCAACAAGCTCCTCAAGTTGGGGATATCGCTCGGCAACTTGATCAAGACCCTCCAGGTGGATGAAGACAGCTACCACCAGCAGAACCAGCAGCAGCGCAACTACAGCGGCCGCCCCACCAAGGGCAAGCCGCGGGTGCCCATGACCGAGTTCGACCCCTTCAAGGATGGCACCCCCGTGTTGCAGCCCCCCCAGCTCAAGCACGTGATGCACCTGACCACGCCCGCAGGGTCGGCCCAGCCCCCGTACCAGGTGCGGTTCATCAAGAACTTGAGCACCATCTTGAAGAACTTTGACATTGGCGTCTCCAACAGCACCAAGCTCGACTTGTCGGGCAGCCACTCCACCAGCACCATCAACCAGATCAATGGCAATGGCAACCGCAAGGACAGCATGGGGTCCCACCACTCGGTGCCCCACACCCCGCCCTCCTCGCACTTGCACATCAATGGCTCGGGCAGTGGCACGTCGTCCAGCAACGTCTCCCCCATCAAGTTGAACTCCAAGCAGTTGTTGATTGAGAAGTTGGAGATCAACATCAAGCTCGACAATTTGTTTATCTACAAGATCACTCTCAAGTTGATTTTGGAGATATTCCGGATATTGAAGGTCAACATTGCCAACACCACGGGCAATGGCATGTTGCTCATTAATGAGGAGCCGCCCAAGTTCAATGATTTTGAGGAGAACTCGTCCATCTTTTCCTCCAACTCGTTGAACTCGCTGGACTCGGTCATCACCAATGACGAGTACTTTAAGATCTTGCAACAGGTGATGAACCGCATAGTCTATGGCATTGTCGAACCTTTTGTTCGCATGCTCTATGTGGAGTTGGTGGAGAGCAAGGTGCACGAGGACTTTACCAAGTTGATCAATAGCTTATAGACACCTTATGTTTGGGCGAAGAAAGGTGTATTTCGCGGGATCTTTTTGTTAGGGGGAGGTGATGATGGGTCGATCATAGGTTCGATTTATGGGCTGTGCGATTAATTGTGTAAACTGGGTACACGAATTGACTGGTTTTCCGTTGACTAGTTTTACGATTGGTTATGCTGTTGACTGTTATAATTGGCTACTGGTTGTGTCCGATTAACTATTGACTAGTTAAAAGATGGACTGGTCATTGGCTAGTTATAGTTACTAACATGACTGGTTAGAATTGGCTAACATCGACGAGTTATATCTGACTCACTATTGACTAGTTAAAAGAGGGACTGGTCATTGGCTAGTTATACTATTGACTAGTTTAACGATTGACTAGTTTAACGATTGACTAGTTTAACGATTGACTAGTTTAACGATTGACTAGTTTAACGATTGACTAGTTTAACGATTGACTAGTTTAACGATTGACTAGTTATACCATTGACCAGCTATATAACAATAACCGGTGATATCTGCTTTGAGGAATTACAATACCAATGGACTGCGGCGCAAAAGTCCCCAGGCAGATCGCCTACGGCCATAACCCCGCACCCGTCCTAGTATGACACGGTCTCTATACCAAGACCATACATCAAGACCATATGTCAAGTATATTTATAAATGTATTATTAGTATTTTCATGACGCCTGCACTGCCCCAAACCCCTCACACCCACCACCAGTCGGCAAACCGTCTCCAAATCACCTTGCTCGCCCTCCGCCCTAATATTTTGCCCAACAACGGGAATATGACAAAGCTAACCAATGCCTGCACCTGCTTCATGCTCTCTTCCCACTGTTGCTGCGCCGTCAACTCCACCGAATCACACTCGCTCGAGGCGTACGAGTCCGCCTCCTCGTCCGTAAAGTCGTCGTACTCAATCGCGTCTTCGAACGCGCCCAACTGAGACATGGTGTCCCGTAGTAATGCCAGCTTCTGCGGTCTCTGTAACCCTGGGACACTGTGGACACGGTTCTGGCCTGTGGGTGTGGTGGAACCGGGGAGAAATGTCGCGCCATTTTGCATCGACATTTGCAAAAATGTCGGCCGTGAAAATTTCAATCTCTGTACACCATTTGCTTAATGCTTAGGGTGGTTCGTCGTGCCATGTCCTCCATCAACATCAATGACTTCAATGTCGTCAAGGAGGGGCGTGCGGAGATCCTCACCCCCAAAGAGGACACCGTGTTCTACAACCACATCCAGCAGTTCAACCGTGATCTCTCGGTGATGGCCATCTCCGCCTACAGCCAGTTGCGAAACATGCCGGGATCGAGCGAGGCCAAGAAGCGCAAATTGGACAAGATCAACATCCTCGAGGCCCTCAGCGCCACAGGGTTGCGCGCCATTCGTTACGGGCACGAAATACCGGACTCAAGGGTGGTTGCCAACGACCTCTTGCTCGAGGCCGTCAAGTCCATCGACCGCAACATTGACTACAACAAGTTGTCCGATTCCGTGCGTTCCAACCATGGCGACGCCATCAAGTACATGGGCGCCACTGCCGACAAGTTCAATGTCGTGGACTTGGACCCCTACGGCACCGCCTCCCCGTTTGTGGACTCGGCAATTCAGTGCCTCGATAATGACGGCCTTTTGCTAGTTACATGCACCGACGCCGGGGTGCTTGCGGGGTCAGGGTACCCTGAAAAGTGTTTTGCATTGTATGGAGGCAACAACTTTGGCAACGGCGGTTACATCAACAGCGAGTGCAACCATGAGGTGGGGATCCGGTTGATGCTCAATATGATCGGCACAACGGCTGCAAAATACAAAAAGTCCATCGAGCCCTTGTTGAGCTTGTCGATCGACTACTACTTCCGGTTGTTTATCAGAATCAAGACCAGCCCTATGGCTGTGAAGAACCACGCGCTGGAGACCATGTTGACCTTTGGATGCAATGGCTGCGGAAACAAGATTGATCAACCATTGGGGTTGAGAAAGGACCTGAAATACCAATATCCAAAGGCGGCATCAAAGCTCTCTTCTCATTGCGAGTACTGCCACAGCTCGTTCAATGTGGCTGGTCCCATGTATGCATTCACCCTCCACAATGAAGAATTCATTGACCGAGTTCTTGAAATCAATAGACAAGCAAGCGATGAAGTGTACGGCACACGCGAGAGGATAAAGGGGATGCTTACCTTGGCCAAAAGTGAGTTGGACTTGCCGTTTTTCTTCAACCTCAGTCACATCTCGTCTCTCTTCAGAACAGCACCCATTTCCATTGACCAGTTTGTCAAGGCTGTAGGAACTTTGGGATATAAGGTCAGTCTTACCCATGCAAAGAAAAACTGTATCAAAACCGATGCACCATGGGACGTTGTACTCAAGGTGGTGAAGAAGTGGATGGTTCGCGAAAATGGCCGTATGCTCAAGGAGCTCGAAGAAAAGTCCGAGCTTACAGACAAACAGCAAGAGAAGTTGACGGCTTTAAAGCAAGATCTCGCTGTCAACCCCAATCTAGCCGAGAATTCAACCGGGGCCAAGTTGTTGCTTGCCTTGGTTGACGACACTGAAGTTGACTTTGACACCGAAAACGAAATGAGTAAGTCTATTGCCAAATTGAGAAAGGTCAAGATGGTGAGGTACCAAGAGAATCCAGAAAAGAACTGGGGCCCCAAGTCACGCCCGTCTAAGAAGTAAGTCTTATTCTCGGTTGATTGGGTTCCAACGGAGTCACTCTTGCATATACTACTACAACACCGGGCTCATGTCCGTTTGAAGACTTGATGTTGATCTATTTTTGTACATTATAATTCCAATATGTTCAATTCAAGCTCGAGTACCAGGTATATGTCGGTTAATAGCATCGATAATCTTATCAATCGACTCGGTAATTTCTTTGTTGTCGTAGATAAGATTGGTATCATTAGTTGCATCGGTGATGGCCTCGTCTAAAGAAGGGTAATTACAGCCTAGAAATTCTAGAGGAAAATTGATGACCTTTTGCACACAGTTTCCTTTGCTATCAATGCTGTATAGTTTGCCATTTACCCTATATACAACTCCTAAATCAACGGAAGCGATCACCTGACCAAGGCTGTACTCTATTGGAGGGTTGACTATTCCCAAAAAGTCACTGATTTGCAGCAACGATTCTGGCTGTATATCCTTAATTTTGGTATGAGACGTCAATAGGGCCATGTGTCGAAGTGTTGTATGAGGTAGTAAAGGTTAACATTTTGATAAACTACAAGCTTTCCTCGTCATTTTAAGTTCACTATGTACGGTAGCGTTCGGATATTCAAACAATCACAAATAGAGAGTGGTGCAACTATTTGCACCAACGACATTAACTTTTTATGCGACTAGCATTTGTGTCAATACCATCATACTACAAAGCTAAACCATGACTCCTTCATGGTTAAAGGTCACGTAGAAGATTCTTGAAGACGGAAGAACCAGAGGAACCGTCGGTAACGGAATTGCGCGGATGCAAAATGTGTGCGCTACCTGTAGTCCACCACGTGATTCCAGCTTACGTAAATGGTGCCACCATTTCCCTAGGCAGTGAAAAATTTTTACACCGCCCCTCTGCAATTTCCTTTATCTATTGGCCAACTGACAAATCTTACATTTCGAGGCTTAAGCGATAGCATAAGCAGTGCCCAGTAGACATCAATGCTTAATAAACCACAGTAGCACCGTCTAGCACTCTAGTAGTCGCCACTAGTAGCAAATCTCATTAAATCGAAGATCTACGTTAGCCATTTTCTTACCTACAAAAAAAATTTTGGGTGTTGACTCTAATTATATTAACTAGTAAATATATAAAATGACCAAGGATGAAATGAACTATTAAAATTGATGAAGTACAAAATTAAGTGTTTTGGATAAAATTACAGTATTCCACCAAATTACTTTAGCAATGTGATGTATGAAATGCCATTCAATTTTTGTAAATATTGTTTTAATATCTTAAATTTCAAACTTAGAATAATAAAGCAACACCAGCAGCAGCAACAGCACCAACCAAGCCGGCAGCACCGTATTGGGCAGCACCGTTCTTAGCAGAGGTGGAAGTACCGTTGGTGCCGTTAGTACCATTGGTAGCGTTGGCAGCAGAAACAGCGGAAGCAGCAGCTAAAGCGATAACAACAGATTTGAATTGCATTGTGAATATGTGTATAATTTCTATTAGAACAAAACCTTGCTATGATAAGAAAAGAAAGAAACGAAAGGGATGAATTTTTTTATCAGGGATTTGCCGATACTTTTATATCAAAACTTTTTGATATGGGAGCATTTCTTTTTCTTGAGAAAATGAGTAATTAAAAAAATTAGTGCCAAAAAAATTAGATACACAGAGAAATTTTTTTGATGCGCTGGTTGCATAAATGCCCCATTTCTTTTTTTCCAATCTATCTCTAGGGCAACATTTCCTATTCGGGACAAATTATAACTTTTATTGGAACAGTTATGTGCCGGAAATCCTCTCTGCTTCGCCTTGTTTGCCAATGCGGGTTTGTGATCCCATGACGGCAACCGCCACAAAGATACGGTCTTACAAACCCATTGTTCCTCATTCCACCTGAAACCCAGCAAACATCCATCCTTCATTACATTACCGCCAAAGTCCACAGTGGGAGCGCCTCTAAGCAATTAATGTCCCCAGCCATTGTCTTCTCAAGGAGTCTCCTGCCGCACTTTCGCATCTGCGATTGTCCTCGACACCAACGGTGCGTCCCGGACTAATCGTCTACCATACATTTGTGTATCTGCCCTCGCTGGCCCCTGATGGTACCACTACACGTGCGCTATAATATTTTTATTTCTTTTACTAAAGAACAACCTCTGGTTGTTCCCAGCAGACGAGGTCCCTGAAAGTTACGATGGAGATGGTGTTTGTATCCTCGAGACAATCAAAACATATCGTTTGTTGTGTAAACAGTGAATCTCAACGCAGACTACTGTGGTTACAGCATTCGCGCATCGTCTAGTGGTTTAAGCCGATGCGTCAAATCTTGGAATGTGCCGGATGCCACCCCGTTGCCCTACGGTGGTTTTGCCTTTTCCACCTCAAGGTGGGGTTGTTGGCGGTGTTTTGTGGGCCCGTATCTTCCCTATAGATAATACCTGCACCTAGGCGTAGCCGAGCACTAGGTTGTGAGTTTGGTGCCGCCACAATCTCGGCGGTGGCCCTGTCATGGTTAGTGCAGTCGCAATGACAACAGCAGTGCTACATCTGCGATGGTGACCGTATGCTGCACCGCCAGCGTCACTGACGCTTGTGCACACTGCCGGGGCAACTGGATGCCCTCCTTCCTGTATACGGTTTGCGGTGCCGTTTGTGGGGGCTATCCTCCACGGCGGTGCCTGCCAAGTATATCCTGCGTACTATCAGGCTTTGCGCTCATGCTACCATAATTTCAAAAGCACTTGTTTTTCCCATTTGGGTTAATTTCATTTGTGTGCCTAGCAATTTCGCTTGCGGTTGTTCCTCAATTGTTCTCCTTTTTCTTACTTTTATTGGGGGGCTGTCGACTGTTGCTGCGCTCGTGATAGTTGCACAAAAATTCCCGCGGTACCACAAACCCACTTGGGGCCCGCCTTGGGATAAAAAATATCACCAATGCCACTGTCAATCTCGTTGCATATCTCCAGTTATTTTTAGAAACCGGTTATTCTTGAATTTTGCCACTTTGGGACCAGGTTGCGCATCCCTAAAACACGCCATGTTCCCCTCCCAACGGCCCTAGATCTCACTAATGACACTAGTCGCGTCGCTGTCCAAGATAGTCGAAAGGGGAGGGCGCGCGTGCTTCTGGAACTGTCTTGGTTGCCATTGTAGCATCGATGCCTCGCAATGTTGATGTCCTCCTCGTCAAAGGGGGCTTGCAAAAATAATCGCGATTCACGATCCCGTCCCATCAGGATGCTTCGGCTTAGGGCGTATTTTTGAGACTTTGTGGTCGTATTGCTCGCGTGGTTGATTAACTATTGTTGGTTCCTTCCTTCCTCTATATAGTCAAAGTACGGAAGAAACCCCGTTAATGCCGGTGGGGGTCCAGAACTGGTTGCATCGCTCGCACGACTCGTGCACGGGAACCGCCGGCTTATGACGCTTGTCTCGAGCGCGCTTACCAAGTACAAGGTGGATACCTTGAACCAGGCAGCAGTCCAATGTGGGTTCCCCATTCTTGCCGCCAGGAAAAAGGACCGCGTGGCTGGCATTGAGGCTGGCCTTAACTACTACTGTAACCACTACCAAGACCAGCACACCTGGAGCACGGTGGCTATCGATGTGGGCATAAAGAATTTCTCCTACTGTAAAGCAACATGCTCGTCGTCGCTTCCTGTTGTCGTTACAGATTGGAAGAAGATCAACCTCCATGACCGTTTTGGGACCGACTATCATCCCCAAGTTCATTCTCTGACCCTCTTGGATAGCAAACGGTATTTGATTCATGTCACTCTGGGCTTGTTGCGAAGCTTGAACATTGCTGATGATGTCATCATCATGGAAACCCAACGCACTCGCTCCAACTCCAATGCAAAAACTCTTCCCAATGTGTTGTTAAACTACAATCTAGAGAACATCATAACCACAGCGTTGTACCCCAAGGTTGTGGTACCGATGACGTCAAACACCATGGTCAATTTTTGGCTCAATCGGTTTCTTGATAAATCCAAGGTCAATACCAAAATCCTAAGGAGAGAGTTGATGTTCCAATGCTTGAATAAGTTGTATGTATTGCCTGGGTTTAGTGGAAGTGCCACCAAACAGTCTATTTTGGCGTACTTGGAACTAAACAACTCTGATAAGGTGGACGACTTGGTAGACAGCTTGATGTACAACATAACAATTAATTCTCAAATTCTTAACGCTAGAGACCTCAAGTCTGTCATCGACAACGGCGGCGATTTAGAAGAATATGTCTACGAAAAGAACCAGTTTCATATAGCGTTGCTTGAAAAGGTTGCTGAAAAATACAATTTGAAGTGCAAATAATGCAGACATATTGTTTGATTGTGTCAATATGGTTATCCTTTTTAGTATGCCATATACAAGCTCACTCCTGTTTCCTAGATAGAAGGCTTTTCTCGTGCGTCGGGGAGCTATATAATATTTTGCGTTTCCTTAGGTATGGTTAGTTTCTGTTGACGGTGATGCAAGGGGGTGGGTGATAACGAAACTTGTTTGTCACTATTTTCAACTTCGTCATCAGCATCTGGCTCCTGATCTGTAATGTCAAAAATCATTTCTGTTTCTTCGTCTGCATCTTCTTTGTGACCTTCATCATTGTCTTCGCTGTTTTCTGCACTTATATCTTTTCCATATTCTTTGTCGCCCACATCTTCGTCGTTAACGTCATCGTCATCGTCGTCGTCGTCGTCATCATCGTCGTCGTCGTCATCATCATCGTCTTCATCGTCTTCGTCTTCGTCTTCGTCTTCATCTTCATCGTTATCAGCTTCGTTTTCTTCTTCTCTCAATGCTTTTTCGTCTTGCCTCTTTCTTTCTGCCTTTATCGCGTTAACTTTTCTTCTTAAAATATCAACAATTTCGGTCCACTCTCTCATTCCACCCATACCAATATCTCCGCATACTAGAACCTTTTCAACAGGCTTCAACACTTCAATGCCAAAATCTGGCGAGCTCACCAAGAGCAATTGTTTTGCAGTGATGGGATGAGTATACATGAAAGTATTCATGGCTGGGGCCACAACAATTGGCTTCTTCACTGCTTGGTTCACCGACGGAGACCATGACCGAACAATACAGGTAAGCAAATTGTCCGCTATACCGTTTGAAATTTTTGCCAAAGTATTTGCAGAAAGAGGGGCTATGAGCATTATATCGGCCCATCTCCTAAGTTCATTGTGCAATATCAATCTGTCATAAGGATTTTTTGGCTTCCTGTTCACTGCAAGATTTGGAGCCAGAGTCGTTGCCGTGCTCGTCTGCTGGGTTGACTCATAGTTAGCCCACTCATCTTCATCACGCCATATCTTGACGTCATTATGAATTTTTGAACCTCTAAGGAAATGCGAAGCTGCCTTTGTTACAACCAATTGAATAGAAATCTTCGAGGTACTAAAGATTTGAAACAATTTATCAATAATTAATGGCACCTTAATTGTCGCCACTGAGCCAGTGCATGCAAGCAATATATGGAACTTTCCGTCGTCTTCCTTGGATAAATATTGTTGAAATGGAACCGGTGGACCCACTGGAGAAGCAACAATGGTTTTATTGGATTTTTTGACTGAACTTCTTCTGGATGGGTTATTTGATCCATTGCCAATTTTAATTGGTTGGGTCACGGAAATGTTTGTGGGTCCAGCTAGAGCGTGATTGGGCGAAGTTGTCTGTGAAACAGAAGATGGAGGCGGTGGAGGACTTGGGGTTGTTGTAGATCTGTTGAATCCCTCAATAGAATTTTCAAAACTATAGCCTTTCTTTATTAAACTAGCATGAGAAGATTCCGTAGACATTGGATTTGAATGTTGCTGATGATAGTAAGATGGCAGGTTCTGCAGTTTTAACTGTTGAGACAAACCTTGGTTGATCATGAACGATAACACATCGTTGGAAGAAGAATTATTCCGACTATTGATGGAAGGTTTTCTCGAAGGAGTAGAGGATGCTGGTGGCAAGTGAGATGGCATGGAATCCTGAAGAGCAACATTCACTGCCGATGGTTGAGCTGAAATGGTGAATCTTCGAGATCGCTCCAGCTGATCCAAATCACCAAATGAGACACTGGCATTTTTAAGTGGAGGAACTGTAGGAAGGTTTGTCAGTGAAGTGGTCTGCAATGCTGGCGAGGCGGTGTTTTTTGTATTGTTGGTTATTGCCCGGGGCTTCTCAGGAGTTGGAGATGAATCTTTGCTTTCCGTCTGTTGTTTTAAAGCATTCACTACTTGGTGGCCTGATTGGGAATCACCAGGATGGAAATTCGTGGGAGTTGTGGGGGAGTCTGTACATCGATCGCCGGCGTCTTCAAGTGCATCATCAACTTGATTATGAAGGGGAGATTTGAGGTGAGGAGCAGTTTGTTGGCTCATGGAAGTTGTTGACGTTTAGGTCCAGGTACAGCGAAGGAGTAATCAACAAGCTTACTAAGTAATAGTGGAGGATCAGCAATTGTTCTGTTGGATGTCGAAAATGGTGGAAAAAGAAGCGGAAATTGGAAGAAAAAATGACAAACCAAAAGTGACAAACCAGAAGCGACAATAATGGACAAATCGGGCAATAGCAACCTCCATACGATGGATATCCAAGAACAAACGACGATGAAGCAGTGCCGGTTGCAGTGGCTTATATTAATGCCCGTCTGTTGGAAGTATTAGCGGGAAATTGAACGACGGGATATCTCTAGGAGATGGTAACGGGGCAGTATTGATTGCGAGCCGTTTGTTTTGACAACCCGTGATTAGACAAATTTCTCGGATCTGGGGGGTGATTACGTCATTTGTATGCGTATCTGTAGTGGTAGTGAGGATATGTCAGATGTCGCATATTTGTTTCTGTGTTATCTACCTCCATGGCTACGCATGCTAGTTGTACCCGTACCTGACTCTGAGCCGGCTTTTGCTTAGGTATAATTGGTAGAAGGGCCCAAAGAAAGTGGAGTTTCTAGTGCTTTGAAGTAGAACTTTGTTTGGCATTACATCTCTACTGTTTTCTTCGTCCTAATTGCGTCTCTGGGTTCTAGTTTTGTGGCTTTTAATTCCGTTAAATGAACCCCATTTCTCTAGTTCCGTTTCCTTGATGAAGTAACCGGAAGAGCACTTCATCTCATGTTTTACAGATGAGTTAACTATATTCACAGGGGTTGACATCAATCACACCTATTAACGAGGAGTCTGCTGTATTAACTACATTTTGGACCCTGGTTTTGTTTCATGTGTAGCTCCTCAAATAGGAATGGACGTGCTCTTTAGTTGTAAGAGGAACTCGTACCAGAGAAAATACTTCTGTCACTTGTGTATTGTATCACCACACAATAAATTCATTGCGTATTGCAATATACGATTTTTGAAGCAAATTTAAGTATACTATTGAATACCTTCTTTGGTTTAGTATGTTGTAGATATTTGTACATTCTAGTGGTTTTTGCAAGTCGGCTGCAAATTATTTAGCAAAAACTTTTTCCTTACAATATTTGGCCGTTGAATAACAACTACTACAAGCTAAAGACTATAGTCAGCAGACCGTCACTTAGCTGTGCTCACATCAACGACATACCCACTGATGCTTTCTTAGTCATCCATGCTTTCTCAGCCAGTCTATGTGTACGTTGATTGTAACTTCGCAGTCCGTCGAAATTACTCCACTCGCAATCTGACACGACCAAAATTTTCAATATGCCACCTCAGACTTATAGGCAAAACCTGGGCTGTTTATAACCAACACACCCACCATGAACCTCCGTCAGCAATTGACGCAGTTCCTCTCACTTGCATACGTGTTCACATCCGCATTTATGGTGTGGAAAACCTTGTCCATCGTCACCAATTCCCATTCCCCTATCGTGGTGGTGTTGTCCGGGTCGATGGAACCGGCTTTCCAAAGGGGCGACATATTGTTTCTCTGGAACCGCGACAAGCAGCAGAGGGTGGGGGACATAGTGGTGTATGAGATTGAGGGCAAATCCATCCCCATTGTGCATCGGGTGTTGCGAGAACACCACAATTCTGCTAAGCAGTTGTTGCTCACCAAGGGTGACAACAACGCCGTTGACGATTTGAGCTTGTACGCACGCAAACAGAGCTATCTTAATCAAAAGACGGACTTGGTGGGCACCGTCAAGGCATATTTACCCAAATTGGGCTACGTTACCATCCTCATTAGCGAGAATGTCTACTTCAAATTTGGCCTATTAGGGTTGTTGGGATTATCGTCGCTCTTGACAAACGAATAGGGTTTTTGTGCAGTAGATACTCGATATAGCAAAATGCACGTATATTTGGTAGCCACTGAATAACACCACTAGGGGATGAAAAAATCTTGATAACCATGATCATATATCCTGTGGGACGACAATAGTGACAGAACGGAACTGATCAAACCGAATTGTGTGAGAGTGCGGAAACAAGGGCCGCGACCATGGCAGGACGCGTATCCCTCGACAATTGCCCTGATGATGTGGTTTTTATGATTCTCGACCATGACTTTCTCGGGGTCCACGATATCTACAACTTTCTCTTCTTTAGGGCAACCCACAACGTGGCCAAGCAGGTACTAAACAAGCGATCATTGGTACATTTGACCATAGGTTCTCGTATCAACTATGAAAGCGTGATTACCTCCACCTACGACGGTCAGATCACCAGTGGGCCCTACTACTGGCATATCTACTACAGGTATACAGACTTGCCGTCTTTTCTTTCCTGGTACCAACGTCATGCCCATATCCACAACTTTGTGTTGCAGATCTTTTTGGACCAGTTCCAGTTTGATGCCATCGACTTCCGCATCTTGCGCCACAAGCGCATTAAGATATACTTGAATTACGAGTTGGGGGTCAATCACACAGTGCGAAAGTTC
Organism: Scheffersomyces stambukii; assembly: GCA_002245345.1. Taxonomy (NCBI): domain Eukaryota; kingdom Fungi; phylum Ascomycota; class Pichiomycetes; order Serinales; family Debaryomycetaceae; genus Scheffersomyces; species Scheffersomyces stambukii. The sequence goes on from NBZC01000024.1 coordinate 74,145, forward strand.
ACCCACATCATCATGCCCATGATTTATCAAATGTTTGACTTTGAAAATAATCACATTGATTTGATTCTTGAGTATGAAAGTGCTATTGACCAAAACCTCCTGTTGAACACTAGCCACATCGATGAATTCGAATTTCGAATATATACCCCAACCTTCAGGGCCATTGATATTGTCGTCAACGAGGAAGTAACCAACTTTAAAATTAATAACGTCAGTATGTTGCCGTTAGCTATAACTCTCAATCCTAATCTTACCTGCCACAATCTTACAAAGTTCCATATCCGTGGAATGATGGATAATTGGGTGCAAATGAAACGCTTTTTGAGCCTGTGCCCTAACTTGCAACAATTGGCCTTCACGAAAACCTATTTGAGAAATTTTGACAACTTTCTCGACTTTTTGCAACCTCTAGATTTGAACAGAGTAAGAGTATTAGACCTTAGTGGAAACGAATTTGGAAACATTGCCCACGTAAATTTCAATACTATCTGCCCTTCATTGGAAATATTTATCATGAAATTTGAAATTGCAAAATCGAATAACTACATGTTTTCGGATATCACTTTTCCTTCTACGTTGAAACATTTGGATTTGCAGGACAAGGGAATAAGTATTTTCAGAAATATATCCGGGTTTTCCAGTTTAAGGATCCTTGATTTGTCTTATAATTATCCTCGCAATTTCGAGTTACCACATACGGTTACTTTTATTGAAAAGGTCAACTTATCATACAACAGAACTATTCTCTCCCTGATTTATCGTTTCGAAAGGTTGGACATTTCCAATTTTATTTTCTTCAAAGTTAGTGAATTGCACTTGCAAGGGTGCAATATTTCTAACGAAGATATCGAAGAATTGGAACTCCAGTATGAAAAGCTGGAATTACCACCATCACAACTTAAATACCTTGATCTTTCCAATAACAAAATTTCAAATTTGCGATGTTTTTCTGGCAGATTATACAGAAATCTTCCTTTGGAATATCTTGACCTATCATTCAATGGTTTCGGTTACATTAATAGAGATAATTTTCCTGTAACAATTAAATCTTTTCCAAGACTCCTCAAGGTGAATATGACGGGGAACTCACGATTGCTGAAAATTAAATTGGAAGAAGATTTCCCTTTTATCGAAACGACATACACCCCTTATGAAAAGAACCACAGTATTTGACAGTAAAATTCGTTGTCAACCATGAAACCATTGCCAATTACACATGTTTTACTTGGAGCTTGCTATTGCAAACTATTCTAATTATTATCCTACCTAATTATTACTTAATATTTATAGAAATACCCAACGTGAAAACGAAATGAAAATTTTCTTGAAAGTAATGTACAGATAGTTGTTAATTGTACAACTATTAATGCAATTAAATGACTGTCGAAACCTGTCAAGTTGGTGACTGCTACTGCGGTGAATCAAAATTGCTTGCGCTATTGGAACTAGTAGAACTTGGTGGAACATACGATGATCCATATCCTAAACGCTTTTCTTCTTGACTGTGGTAAGTTTGTGGAGTGGTGACTATCTCGCTCAACAAAACTGGACTAAATTCAACAATAATCTTGCGTAAGTTGGTTCTTCTGATGGGCTTGGACAAGAATCCACTCATTCCACTATTCAAGCATTCTTTGACATTGCTCTCATCAGCGAATGCTGTCAAAGCAATGATGGGCTTGTCATAGTGTAAATTATTTCTGATCATCCTTGTTGCAAGCAAACCATCAACCTTGGGCATTTGCACATCCATAAAGACTAAACCAAACAACTCATTCTTTTCAATTGACTCTTTAACCAGTTCCACTGCTTCGGCACCATTGCAAGCCATAGTAATGTTTGTAAACCCTTCAAGTTTCAACATCCTCTTAATGACCTCCTGGTTAACCAAATTATCTTCCGCAACCAAAATCTTTAGGTGCGATATGTCATCCAATAGATTGTGTTGACTATCAGTCCTCTCACTGCCAGAGTTAGCCGTTCCTGTGGATGTTCTTGTAAACAACAGAGGCTTCTCAAACAAAGAACCACGATCAAACTTCTTGGATTCGGGCGAAGAAGAACTTGCTTCAAGCGTATCTTTATATTTCGATGGAGAATCGCTGTCCAGCGAAGGAGAGCCTGATGATAAAGAGTCTTTGACTGTTGGAGGTGGCATAGGTGATTCTTCAATGATAGGCGATGATTCACTTGATTCGTCTGTGACTCTCACTCTGGTTGTAACTTGAGGAATACTTTCATCAACTTCAACCAAGGATGTATCAAAGGCAACTTTTCTATTAATTTTTGAGGATGGATTGAATTCGTCTTCACAAAATTCACCCATTTCATTCGGTGGAACCATGATCTCTCCGGTTTGCGGTAGTGGTATGGTTAAAGTAAACGTGGACCCTTGTCCAATTGTAGACTTAAGAGTCAAGGTTCCTTTCATCATTGTAGCCAACTGTCGACAAATTGATAATCCTAACCCAGTACCTCCATAACTACGAGACAAAGTTTGATCCCCTTGAACAAAAGGTTCAAATACTTTTTCTTGAAGGGCAGGCTCTATACCTGGACCGGTATCTGTCACTTGTATTTGAACGGCCCAGATTTTGGGATTGTAAATGTTTCGTATCTTAAACGCTTTCTGGTTCTTGACAATCTCATTCTGGGACATATTGCTAGATCTTCTATCAAAAGAAGGATACGTCTTGTAATCTCTTGGAGGAAGCATGTTGTGTAGTTGATTCTTTGATTGCAGGTCGCTGGATGAAGAAGAAGCATTTCCTCTATCAGTATCAGAACTAAGTCCTTTCTCGTCACTAGAAAAGTGTCCCTTTTCTGTGCTAGTTTCATTGGCAGTATCTGATGAATCATCTCTACCCAAATCAATAATCTTTGGTAAATTTTCTTGCGAGCTTCCTGCTGATGCATTTGGCAAACTAGGCAAGGGTTTGAAACGGTTGAATTGTGACTCGAATATTTTATTTTCATACTCTGCAGTAGATAAAGTGACTACTGATATGGCATCGTCTTGGTTATTGAGGATACTTTCATTTTCACCATCTTTTGGTAACCCAGGGAGATCTCTGTCTTTATTGATGTTATAGTAATCTTTTTTGCGAGGGATAATAGGTAAATTTTTTTGATTTGTACGGGCTAATGCTGCAACATTGGAAGTAGAAACTGGTGGAGCAGTGGGTGGAGATTCTTTCTCCAATATGTGAACATTAGCGAAATTATCTTTTCTGGAGCGTTCAAAGTCATATTCTCCCAAGAGCTTAAATGAAACATCAACTGATCCATCGACAGGGGTAAATTTCAATGAATTAGAAACTAAATTCATCACAATCTGAATAATTCTATTAGAATCTCCATATAGGATTAGTTTCCGAAAAATATTTGGTCTGACCAAGATTTTGAAATTGACTCTTTGATCATGAGCCAATTTGTTAAAAATAGATTTAACTTGGTACACAATTTCCAAAATTTGAAAGTTGGATTTCTCCAATTTGGACCTATTCAAGGTATTTTTGGAATATGTCAACAATTCTGTCAAAATATGCAACAACAATTCTCCCGATCTGTGGATCAATTTCAAAGAATCTTGTATTCGGGTTTGGTCTTCTTCATCCATGGCAATGGAAGTCATCCCCAAAATACCGTTCAAAGGAGTACGCAATTCGTGGGATATGTTTGCAATGAAAACTGTCTTTGCTTCATTTGCAGCTTCTGCTTCAATTTTCGATGCTTCCAACTCTTTAGTTCTCAACTTAACACGGTCTTCGAGATGGGTGTATTGTTTATCTAGTTCTCCAGTCATGATATTGAAAGCTTCGGATAGTTCTGTTAATTCGTCCTTGAAAAACTTTTTGGAATTCGGGATACGGGTCGGCAATCTTATTCCACTAGAATATACGGAGCCCGAGCCACCGGTATGCGAAGAATTAATGCTGTTTCTTTTTGCCAATTTTTGGGATTTTTCGTTGCTTCCACGCTGCTGAACAATTTGTCCATATGAAGGAGGTGGGAGTAGGGGTTGTTGTTCTGCTGATGCGGAGCTAGCTGTGGTATTTTGCTTTTCTTTCTTGTACTTTGTGATTGCCTCAGTGGCCTCTTTCAATTTCGTAATGGGTCGGATAAACCATACCGCTAATGGGAATGTTATGAGACACATAAACACCCCGATACCGATAACCACGCCGATGATTATCCGCTTTAGCCTATTAATGGGCTCCATGAATCGGGACCTTTTTTGTTCAATAACGATCACCCAAACGGTGTTGGAATCAATTTGGATATGAGTAAAGCCTATGGCCTCACTGGCACCAGAATAGGATTTGACGTTGGTTGCAGACCCCGATGAGCGCAGAATGGCTTGCTTGTAAGCAGAAGACGAGTTGATATTATACAATGTTCCTATCTGTAGATCACTGTTATCAACAGGAAACACTGCCTGATAACCTATGGCCTCTCTGCCTTGACCAGGGCCATTTTCCTGAGTGTTGTCCACGCCGGTGGCGGGGTTCCCATAAACTGGACGCAAAGCGATAATCAGATAATCGGAGGAACCACCTGAAGTGGTGTCATTCAATGCATATTGAATGTTTTGTGCTGATACAATGACGGTCAAATATCCCGACAAAGTTTGGGAATCCAAGATGATGGAAGAATTGGAGTAAATAGGCAAGGTGATACCCATAAAATAAACGCTATTCTCTTCGTTGGAGTTGTTGGCGATAGGACCAGTGAAATAGGCCTCGTTGTCGGTGTTTTGGGGTGCCGTCAAAAGGGCAGTGGGAACAGATGCATTTTGGGCTAGGGGGAAGAGCACATCCATGGCAGGTTGACTGACCATGGTGCCATTGTTGTAACTAGAAGCCATAACTTGCAAGTCCAAGTTGTATAGCCTGGCGGCACCAAATATCTCTGATGAGGTGAGGAATTGGTCTAGGGTCTGTTGGGCGCCAGCAAAGATGGATTTGGAGTTGTTTCCGGCTCGGTACGACGAAAGGGGCCGATATATGCCGTCAACAGTGGTCAACCACAACACCTGGTAAAACAAATATCCGATGGACTGCTGTACCTGGGTAGTTTTGAGCTGGGAAATCACCTCCAACCGCTCGGACCGCAAGTCGCTCAAGTTCTTGCTAAAATACACTCCCGTGACGATACCCAAGATCAATAGGGAAAAGAGGGAGGCAAAGCACACGAGCATGATCAACTGGGGACGAATCCCCACCTTGAGCCGCCTCATGGTCAACAGATGCACTATAGGGATGCGACGACACAGGTGACGAGATGGATATATATATAACGGGACACTAACGGTGGAGGGATAGACTCATGAAAAAAATGGTGATGACGATGCAAAAACCGGGAAAGGTGGACTGAGAGGGCAGTCGATGCAGTTTGTGGTGTGGCTAGGCGATGGTATTGCGGACGTGCTGGCTGCGACCACCGGTGAGATGTGTGAATGTAGACACAGGCAGAGAACCGTGAATGTTTTCTTATGTTTCCAGGGAATATGTTTGTCATTTTCTTTTCGGCTGCGATTGTGCTTCCACAATCTAGATCCTTGCCAACGTCTACAAGTTGGGAGATGTGCATCAACCAAGGGGGCTGACACGACTCTGTCGGTCACGGGACCCACTACTAGGCTACTACTACGGGTAAGGCGAGACACTACGGGTATTCACTGACGAAGATGGGAAGGAAGGACGACAGAGAGGGTGGGGCCAGTATGCAGGAGCAATTACCGGAGCAGAGCCGGCGGAGGCACCACTGGCTGTATCGTCGCTTTGGCGACAATAGGCGAGCCAGTTCCACTGTGCTGTCATTCCCCTGTCCTGTATCCCGTGAGGTGATGATGTCACGGGGTGCCAAGGACGGTGGTTGCCCTGACACCAGAGTGTGCCGGGCTATTTTTAGCATGCTCGCAGTTTCTTTTTCCAATGATGCATTTTTCTACATGGGGTGCCATGTTAGAAACTCCATCACCAGCAGGTACAGGTTATTTTTTATGCCGATATTTTCTACGGTACCAGCGCCTCCTGGCGAACCCGTGAGGGCGTTGCCAACCTAAGGCGCTGATGGGGTTCAAACTGTCGTTGCCGAAGACTCCGGGCCAGTTGTGTAATGGACGCTCGTATTGCAGCCGTTCCTTCCGTTTTCGGTATTGTAATTGGCATTTTCCCCGTCGCCGAAGCTGCAAATTATGCGCAGCCTTGTTTATTGTCTATCGCACTACTGTTGCACCGCCGGGTATCTATCTACACTTTGACATTCAACTTGGTCCCCACAATCACCGTTCGGCTTATAGTCCAAAACACCGTGCCTGCCACCGCCAAGCACCCCACCAACACGATAAAATTGTTGTACTCGTCAACTGTGCCGTTTTTGATGATGGTAGCAGCAATGGGGATACCAAACAAGTTGGCCAAGGACAAGATCGAGTTCAAAATACCATACTTGGTACCTATTTCGTTGACAGGAGTGATCTGCGCCAAACATGCAGGCAACAAACTCAAAATCGACCCTGAACAGTAGCCTCCAAGTGCAGCAAATGCAAACAACATGCGTGGATCCGACCCGAATGGGTACAACATGACAAAGATACACAAGTTGAATGCAAAGAGCATAATGATATTAACGTTGAAGGACCCAAGGTAGTCGGATACGTAGCCCGGGATCCACCTGCCGAGAATGCCAGTGGCATTCCATACTGTCAAAAGCAAGTACGATGTAGACTCGCTGACCCCTTGAGCAATAGCATAGGTGGCAAAGTATGTCACTAGCAATACCAACGACAACTCACCAAAGAAGCCTCCCAATATCACAAACACGTATTTCCGGTCTGGCATTTGAATGTTCTTTAGCCGGAGTACCATCAGCTTCCACTTGTTCTCTAGCTCGTCTTCGTCACTTGACGATATCTTTTCCCGTCTGAATCGACCTCTAACAAGCAATATTGCTAGGATCATACATGCCAAGCATGTAAATGCCAAAATGCGCAACGCCCAAGGATACCCGTAGGCAGAGTACGAATGCCTCAAAACCAAAGGGAAGATTAGCCCACCCACAGATCCTCCACTGGTGGCTAGCCCAGTGCAATTGCCCCTTTTCTTCAAGAACCAATGGCTAACCACTCCAATTAACGGAGTCATTCCCAAACCATTGCCTATTCCTAAACTAATAAAGCTTAGAATGAATTGATACACCTTGGTACTGTTGGCAGCGCCCATAAGCCCCAAGAATATAAAGATGGTACTGGCTACAAGGATCTCCAAAGGACCACGTCTATCAAACACTGGACCTGTGAGCAACCCCCCAGCGTAAGCAATGGAGAGATAAATGGAAAAGATCCACGAAATGGACGTGGCCTTGAGAGAAACCAACTGATGTGTAGACACATATGCCTGGATAGCTCCAATGGAGTTTATCAACCCCAAGTTGACAATTAGTCCCAAAAAGGATCCCAATATTACTGAGTAGGCTTTGAGGCCTCCATCAGGGTAACTTTCCGGGTCTTGTACATCAAAATGAGCGGTCCCAACGGTAGCTATGGGAGTTATACTAGGAAATGAGTCATCATCAGAAATCCTTGAAATATGTTGAAGGTCTTGCTCCAGTTCAAGGTGATATCTGCTGGTAAGAGTATTTAGTGAGATGCTTTCTGTAGTAGACATATATCGAACGTGAAGAAGGTATCTGCAACAGATAGACAGCCATCAAAAATTGGAATTATCGTGAGTCGTACACTAGCCCGATTGTGGGGAAATCCCTAGGCATAAAACGATGGAGGATAACGCATAGTTGATCTACGGCTCCAATGAAAATCGACCTCGGAGCAAAGTCAAGAAGTATGCTGCTGCAAGTGTAAGCGCTTTTGCGCAACCTTTTGCCTCATACTTCGATACGGCGCAATAGTGAATTGAGGTAACTCTGGAATAGTTATTGTGCTTAATCTGGAATGCCAAACAATTGGGCCCGTTTTGGTCTTTTCGATTGGGGCTGCCAATCGTAGCGTTCCAGTCTACATGCTTTGCTGGCTGTGAATCGGTTGACTTTGTGACTGGTAACGAGGATCATGAGAGATTGTAAGATTTGGGAGTGAAGTTTTCAAGAAAATTGGCAAAACCTTTGCCAACTACGAGAAAGGTATAACCTAGATATCGTGGCCAAGTGGATTAGCAATCAACCCATTTCTGTTCTTTGGTCAAACATCTTAAATCGTGCAAACAGGATCATTGATTTGAACTAATGATTCGTGGCTCCTCTGTCTGCAAACAAGCTTCAATTTCAATTTCAACTTCAACGAACAAGATCCTCCAAAATTATACCACAATATCAAGATAAGCCGGTTCAATTCCTCGATTTAACGTTCGAAACATTCTACAAAGAGCAAGCCAGTCTCCAAGACAATATCGGCCATCTTTGCTCATGACGACCAATCAGTTCGTTAAATGTTCTGCGATACCATCCATCATCTCTCGTAAGAATATGTGCTCCATCTCCGTTTGATGCAGCATTTTGCTCTCAACGTTCCTTTGTTCCACTACTTCTTTTTTCTGACCCATCTTCCTTCTTCAACCTCTCTATCTTGTCGCATTCCTTTCCTCTTTGGTCTTGACCCACAGTTGTCGTCTTCACCTACTGAGCAACCCGATCTACACACGACCCCAGCAGATCCTCAGTTGTGGTACTGTACATCATCTCGTGCGTAAATTACTTACATGCATATTGACGGGTAGTGTTGCCACAATTAATGCAACTTCTATTTATATTCTTTTCGTCTGCCGCTTCTTTTTGGTCCGTTTCTTTGTTGTAGCTTTCCCTTCATCCTTGCATTTTGCTTTTACAACGATCTAAGAATAAGGGTATCATGGCGAACCCAGACGATGACTATCGGGACCCCGAACCCGAGCCCAAGAAGCTGGCTTCTCCTCGGCCCCATTGGTTCTACAAAAGTTACTTTTACTTTGGAACCTTGTTGGCGGTGTTGGTGTGGGGATCGTCCGTGCTTATCGCCTCCATCGACTCCTTGTCCCACAACGATGCCCTCTTTGCTTACGACGCTAACTACGCAAGGCCGTCCACCAAACAAACTGCCTTTGGCACCAAAATACCGTTGTCAAGCAAGATATACAACGACAACGTTTTGAATCCAAAGGTTCAGTCCATCCAGTGGATCAGACAACCACAGTCCATTTATGACGACAAGGGCACTTATGTTATCAAACAGAACAAGGAAAATCCCGAGGACGGCTTCAAAGTGGTAGTTAAATCTATTGCAGACGAAGATTACACTTACACCTTGGTGAAAAAGTCCACCTTTGAATACAACGGGAAAATTTATACTATTGAAGACTTTGTTGCTTCCCCCGACTTGAAGAAGGCAATCTTGAAAACAAACAAGGCGGGTTCATGGAGACACTCGTCGTTTGCATTATACTGGGTGTTGGATGTCGACTCACACAAGGTCCATCCCCTCTACAATAGCCAAGACAAATTGTCGACAGCTTCGTGGTCCCCTGATTCCACCAATGTGGCGTTTATTTTCAACAACAACATCTATGTTAAAAATATCCTCACAGACACCACCACTCAGGTTACTTTTGATGGTTCTAATAACGTATTCAACGGTAAACCTGACTGGGTTTATGAGGAGGAAGTGTTTGCTAGCGACATTGTGCTTTGGTGGTCACCTACGGGCGACAAATTTGCATTCTTGAGATCCAATAATGCCAAGGTGCCCGAATACGTAATTCCGTTCTATGCTCAAAGTTCCCATGAAGACTATCCTGAACTTGTCAACATCAAGTATCCAAAAGCCGGTTACCCAAACCCCATTGTTGATGTGCTCACATATGACTTGACCACCAAAGAGGTTACGGACCACGATTTGAAGTCTCACAAGATCAAGCCATCCAACAGGTTGATTACTGAAGTGGTATGGATTGGCGACGAACTATTAGTGAAAACTTCAAACCGTGCCAGTAACTTGTTAGAGATTTTTCTCATTGATGAAGACGCTGCTCACTTGATTCGTTCTCTCACTGCCAAGGATTCTTGGTTTGAAATCACTTCGCATACCATCTTCATTCCCAAAAACCACACTGTTGGCCGCAAGCATAATGGATATATTGATACCGTGGTGAAAGATGGGTTCAATCACTTGGCATACTTTTCACCCCCAAGCAATCCTCACGGACAATTGTTAACCAAGGGTAAATGGGAAGTTGTTAGTGGTGTCGATGCTTTTGATTACAACACTAACCAAGTTTATTTCAAAAGCACATTGAAATCGTCGATTGAAAGACATGTGCACTCGGTAAATTTGTTGGATCGTTCTAATAACGGTGTTCCCTTTATCAAAGATATAACCACAAAAGAAGGTTGGTTTGAAACTTCTTATTCTTCAGGCGCTAGATTCTTGTTCTTGTCAGACAAGGGTCCAGATGTCCCCTCGCAAAGAATTTATGATCTAAAATTGCAAAAAAATGTTAAAACCATTGAGAATAACAAGGAATTGCTTAATAAATTGAAGGATTATGCCATTCCCCAAGTAAGATACGAAGTTATCGAGATAGCTGATGGAAAAACAGGTGAGCCAATTTATGCTAATGCAATGGAAACTTTACCATTGAATTTTAACCCCAAGAAGAAGTATCCCGTATTGTTTTTCATATATGGGGGACCAGGATCTCAACAAGTGTCCAAGCGGTGGTCTATATCTTTCAGTTCAGTTGTTGCAGCCGAATTGGATGCGGTTGTGGTTACAGTAGATGGTAGAGGTACAGGTTTCAACAATCTTAATCATCACCTTGGATCCAAATTTAAATTCATTGTTCGCGACAAACTAGGCCAGTACGAGCCATTGGACGTGATTTCAGCAGGAAGGCTTTGGTCCAAGAGATCGTATGTGGACCCACTGAGAATTGCAGTTTGGGGTTGGTCATATGGTGGATTCTTGACGTTGAAAACATTGGAGACCGACATTGAAGACCCGGTATTTTCTTACGGAGTTGCCATTGCCCCTGTTACCAGATGGAAATTGTACGATACAATTTACACGGAGAGATACTTGAGAACGCCACAAGAGAACCCTCATGGATACGAGATTGGATCCATCCGTAATGTGACCAATTTTTCTCACGTTAAAAAGTTCTTTATCGGTCACGGTACTGGGGATGACAATGTGCACATCCAACACAGTTTGCAGCTAATCGATGAATTTGATTTGGCAGAGGTGGAGAACTTTGAGTTTATGGTTTTCCCTGATAGTAACCACGGAATGAATTACCATAATGGGTTCAAAGTGGTGTATGATCGGATCTTGGATTTCTTGAGGCGGGCGTTTGATGGAGAATTTGAGCGTTGAAATAGACGATACAGGAACCTGAGCAAACAAGTGGAAACCAGAACATATTCACCATAGAGAATAGGTTGTAAGTTTTCGGTTTATTGCCAAATGTCAGATGTGGACCGCTATCCATGCAAACCAAATGCCAGTCTCAGCCTGTCCTATGCACAGCCCAATAGAACATACTGCCCAATTAGGCAATCTACATTGCGATGCTGGACACGTGAGCACTTTATTTTGTGTAACCTAATCCGATACGAACATCACTTCACCACTCAAAAAAAATTTTTCCAGTTCCCTTGACCACTTCTTCTCCTTTGAGGGTCAATTGATTGTAACAAATCGGAGTCAAGATGATTATTTACCAAGACATTATTTCCGGGGACGAGTTGTTGTCCGACGCCTACGACGTTAAGGAAGTCAACGGTGTTGTTTACGAGGCTGACTGTGACATGGTCACCGTTGGTAACGGTGACATTGACATTGGTGCTAACCCATCTGCTGAAGACGCTGAAGAAGGTGTTGAAGATGGTGCTGAGACCGTCAACAACGTCGTTTACTCTTTCAGATTGCAACAAACTCAATTTGACAAGAAGTCCTTCACCACTTACATCAAGGGGTACATGAAGAGAGTCAAGGCTCACTTGGCTGAAAAGGACCCAGAACAAGTTGAAGTTTTTGAAAAGGGAGCTACAGCTTACGTCAAGAAGGTTTTGGGCTCTTTCAACGACTGGGACTTTTACACTGGTGAATCTATGGACCCTGATGCCATGATTGTGTTGTTGAACTATCGTGAAGATGGTACCACTCCTTACGTTGCCATCTGGAAGCACGGTGTCAACGAAAACAAGATCTAAGCTCATTGGCAGTATTTAACTTTTGTTTTGCTTTGATAGTAATCTGGCTAGAAATTAATACTATAATGGATATTTAATTCTTGAATATGTGTTCAAGTTTTGGTGATGGCTAGACACACGTTTTCCAATGTGATAGTTCGGTCCACGTACCAAAACATGTCAACTGTGAATTGGGCTCCGAGTATGGTTTTCAAGGCATCCACTCTGCTCTCGTCGATCAATCGTCTTGCTTTGAGGCCGATGTTTTCTCTTTGTTCTGACGTCAATCTAGACTCATGGTTCTCGTTTGCGTCGGGCCGAGCCTGGCTCACCCCCCACGATACCAACTTTCTGAGTGCATCGATGGATTCTTCACTGCCGAACCCTCTTTTGGCTAGGTATTTTCTCGAAAGGGGGAGTAGATGCTGGTAGGAGCACACGTGCCTACAGCACATGGCGATTAACAACCCTCCAAATCTGTCGCTGTGGAGCATGGACGAATTGAGTAACAGCTTAAGTGTCAAGTCAGTGGCGGCGCCGCAAAGGTGCTTGGAGATGCCAACCACCCGCTGTGGCTGCAAGTCGTCGACAAACTTGTCCAAATGTAAGTCCTTGATGTCCATGCGTGTGCGTCGTATCTTTGGCCGAATGGATGGCGATAATTCACGACAGTCCTTGAGGATCTTGTTGTCCATCTTCTGCCTGTTGACCCCGCGATCAATAAACCCAAATCCGTAGTTATTATTGGCGGTCGTCTGCTCCTGGTTGTCGGTGAGGATGGCCAAGTTGACAAAACGAGACAACTCGGCCTTGCCGCAGCCAAACTCAACATAGAAACAGTCTGGGGCGAGCAAATGTAAGCGGCTGAGGTGGCCAATCAAGGACGCTTGCTGGGTAGCATGCTTGTGGCGCGAAGCTACTTCCAGGCGTTCCTTTAATGCAGGGTGGTCGGCTATGCGGTAGGGAAGGGGGTCGTAGTGGAGTTTCTCCAATATCGTGATGTACTTTTGGAGTACGTAGTCGACGTTATTGTTGTTTTGGCTGATAGTGTCTTTGACGCTACTTTCTCCATCTTCTTGACTCTTGGTTTCAGCACCGTCTTGTACCTTGGTTTCAGCACCGTCTGGAACCTTTTTTTCAGCACCCTCTTGACTCTTGGTTTCAGCCCCGTCTTGAACCTCAGCATCCTGATTCTCATCGTCCCCCACAATTTCTCCTTTAACCCTCACGTTCCTGTCCTCGTCAAACCACGGATCCTGCACCTCTTTGGGTCTCGCGTTGCACTTTTTGACATGCGAAGCCAAGTCCCTCTTCCACACCGTATGTTTTGGGTCTAGAGGACACGGCACTCGTTCGCCACCACTGTCTCCCCCGTCGTGAATGGCGTGCTCAGAACAGAACCGGTGGCCCTTCTTTCGCTGCAAGGAACACCGCCTGCCTTTCTTTTCCAAGTAGAACTCGCACTGCAACCGCGCACGTGCTTCCGCATCCACTTTTCTCTTTTTGGGCTCCGTCATTGGTGACGATGCGTTCTGTGGGGTTGGTGCAAAACGGTCTGGAATTTTTCACCGTTTTGCGATGCTCATCGCAAGCCCTGATTTCAACCCCGTATTCGTAGCCCCCCGTCCGTATAGGTACCATGAGAGGCGGCAACCAGATGTGGAGACTCGACTTGCTCGAGGCCAAGTTCAATAAGGCATCTCCCCGGTTCCCGCACACCAAACGGTTGTTGGGTGCCCGCAACAACACCAAGTTGCTCAAGAAGCTACCTGATACGCAAGACGAGGCCCAGACCATCATCGACGCCCTCAAGAGCGACTTTTTTGACAAGAAGTACCACGGGGCCCACAAGAAGCTCGAAAAGGAGGTGCTGAGGGTGGTCAAGAATGACAAGGGGTCGGTGCCGGAGTATTTCCACAACCGCGACAACATCACCTTGCTTGTCACCTCCAAGTTGGCCAAGTGCATCATAACCTCGATATTGACGTCCAAGGAGTTGAAAAAGAGCCCCCCAAAGTACATTCTGCAAGAGGTGAGGACAATTGTCACTGACAAGACCAACCCTGCCCACCCGTCATGTTTCTTCATCACCCACTGCAAGGACAACAATATCAACAACTACTGCTCGAGCTTGTGGAACAACAAGTCGGTGAAGAGCGTTTTGCATGAGGTAGAATGGTCGTTTAAGGTGGTGCGAGGAGACTTGACTAAACAGGAGAAGGACGAGCACAAAAGACTCACGGGGAGAGGGGTGGAAGACAAGAGCGATAATGAGGGCAATTCAGATAGTGATGATGAGGAAAGCGATGCTGAAGACAGCGCGAATGATAGTGAAGATAGCGACGATAGTGACGAAGCTATAGATAACGACCAACCTATTGACGAGGCTCAACTCGAACAGGCATATGATAAGTTTGCAGTGTATGACAAGCTTGCAGATTCCGGTGACGATGAAGACGAACAGTTTGTGCCTGATCCCAATGTCAACTACAATGAAGTCACTGACGAAGAACCTTCCGATTCGGATCAGGACCTACAGAGTGATGAAGAGGATGACTTTTTTGAAGAATCAAAGGACACATCTGTCTCCAATCCACAATCAATATACAATCTCCCAGAACTAGCAAGTGGATACTACTCTGGAGGCTCAGATGACGAAGACGATGTCGACAATGACAAGGTGGTCAAAGATCTCACGACCCAGCGGAAGAACAGAAGAGGCCAAAGAGCAAGGCAAAAAATATGGACTAAAAAGTACGGCCAGCAAGCCAAGCACATCAAAAAGGAACAGGAGCAAATTGCAAGTGATAGAGAAAGAAGAAGGCTCGAGTTTGAAGAAAGACAACGAAAACGAGAACTTAAAGCCAAGATGAATCAATCTACAGGTTCCAACACCGAACCCTTGGGCGAAAGAAAAGTCAGGACCCTGGAAGGAGAAGCCAAGGCCGTGCAGGCGCAAACCAAAGTGCATCCTTCTTGGGAGGCAAAGAAGAAGGAGGAAGACCGGTTAAAGAACGTCAAGTTTCTGGGGAAAAAGATTGTTTTCGACTAGCATATCCCATTTTGCAACCTATTCACCATCTATAATAAATCATAATTAATTTTAAAGTTTTTTTTTAGTTCATCTTCAGTAAGGGCATTACATGTAATGGGAGATGTGACTTCAAAGAAGTAGTGGCACTTTTCAGGCTCACTAACAGCCACAATGCCATTGTTGGCGCCGCAAACAAATTGGACCTCGGCTGACCTTTGGGGCCCATTCCAACACTTGGCACCTTGGCGATAGAAGAGCTTGCCAATCTTGTACTCGTAAAACTTACCAATCAAAATGTCGTCCTGGTAAATCGAATTCAACAATCCGAGTTTGTACTGGTATTCACCATGTTTATTGTTAATCCAAGCGGTTTGTAGCGATCTCAATATGTCATTTTCGCCATAATCTTGTTGTAAGTTGTCGGAAATATGGCGAATCTCGTTTTCAATGGACTTTATCTCCTTTTCGAGGGCATCAATCTGATTTGAAAGCTCCCCAAACGACAAATTAGAAGTATCCACCTTGACATCTTCCGGGCGGACAAGGAAGTTGTCAGCAAACATCTTGAAATAATGATGTAACATATTTGTCAATGATGGGGCGACACTTACTTCACCACTGTGGGCAAGCGATTTAGCTCGCTCGGTCAAAGCCAGCAATATCTTATTGGTATCTTCAATATCTTGCCTCACCGACTCTTCCTTGTTGGACACGTACTCCTGGAACTTCAACACCGAGTCTTTTACCGCCGGGTCATTAAAATTGGGATTATAGTCCTTGGTTAAGCTAGCCAACACAGCTTCCAACCTTTCAATGGCTTTCTCTTGGGCCTCAATATGGACCTTGTGTGCTACTAGGCTCGATTCCAATTCAATAATGTGATCAGCTAGATTGTCATAGACCAGAGACTCTTGGAATTGCCCCATTTGCTCTTTGGCTTCAAGATCGTGTTGCAGTTGCTCAAGCTCAATCTGCTTCCGTTTCAATCTTGCCCTGAGCTGTTCCTGCTGCAGCACCAAGTCTTGACGAAGAATAGCTGCTGAATCCACCAATTTTTGCTTGGCCTTGAGTGCCGTCTCCATGGTCTTGGTGGAACGTTGTTGGTACTCCAAGTACTGCTGGTGTATCTCTGGACACTTGTTGGGACACAATCCCAGCTTGTACTCGTCGGAACCGTCGCAGCAAACATCGTAGTCACAGACCCCGTCGTTCAACTTGAAATTATCAATATACCCCGGAAAATGGCCGTCATTGGCACAGTAGAATTGCACCCGGGAATCTTGGCAGGCGTTTGTGGCCGGCTCGTCCGATCCGTCGGGACAATCGCAGTGGTCGTCGTTGATTTGGTCGTAGGAAAGAACGATGGAGGTGTCGTTGATACAATGCCACCGTTTTTGACCGTCGACAACCGTAGGTTCGTAAAGATGCTGGTTCTCAGGGGCGACCCCCACGACATTTCCGGCTACCGTGGCAGAGGACACAACCAAGGCTGCAACCACCGACTTGATCATGATGTAACTGGCGATAGATCAAGGCCACGTCGACACTAATTCTGGTGGTGACCGTTCAAGAACCACAATCAGATCCAAATCTTGTTCACGATTGCGAATTTGCTCTGGTTGCCAGAATTGGGCCATTTTCTACGACAACGACAGGAGATTCATGGCTGGGAACAAAGGCGGTTCTGGCGGTGGCCAGAGCCTGCAAACGGCACCTCTGGAGGGGTTTGAGGTGATTTCGTTGGCCAAAAGTCGGAGGCTTTTGCGGCCGTTGTTGGCAAAACTACACTCGCTAAATGCCATGAAGTTGAGAAACCCCGAGTTGTTCACGGTGAAGTTGCCCGCAGTAGAGCGAGAGGGGGTCATGCGGTTACGGGAAAGACTGAAACCAGGCGTTAAAAGGCGCAGGACGGACGAAGGGTGCACCGTTATCGTGCACAACAAGAACGAGCTGTTCCTTGACAACCAATCGGAACCTGAAAACGACGACGGATGGTTGGATAGTTTTCTACAGCCCGGGGACGCTTCGACTCGGCTCGAGTCGCTCAAAAGCATACTATCGTCCGACCTCTACCATGCGTACGTGGATCTCTTTTTGTTGATCAAAAAGGTATTCACTTCAGCACCGGTGACGACATCTTCGAAAATGGCACGGTTGACTTCCTTGTGTTCATATAAATTGGGCTACAGAATGGCCAGGAGCACCAAGTCAAGCTACTACAAACTTAACCACTCAGCCTTGTTCGACGAGGCGGCCGTTTCGCAAGAGTTTGTTGAGTTCAGTTCCTCAATGGCCGACGATTTCGATCAGTGGTTTGACTTGGAGCCCGCAGCCGTCACCAGTTGCTACCGCCGGCCCCTTTTCGATGGTTACTTGATGCATTTGCTCTTGTTTCACTCTCA
Source organism: Scheffersomyces stambukii (assembly GCA_002245345.1). Taxonomy (NCBI): domain Eukaryota; kingdom Fungi; phylum Ascomycota; class Pichiomycetes; order Serinales; family Debaryomycetaceae; genus Scheffersomyces; species Scheffersomyces stambukii. The sequence goes on from NBZC01000024.1 coordinate 91,764, forward strand.
TTCTACGCTTTACATGTTCATCCCCGTGGTGATCCACTGGCTTCGAGCCCATTCGTGCAAATACTTGAATACTCTTGCCAGAATCATGAACGATGAATTTTGGAAACTTGGCCATGAAGCTGATGACGCGGTTAAGACTTTGAATGGCTGCAACGACCAAGATTTTGACAGCTTGATACTATTTTGGAAGCTTTTTGCCATGAATTACTATCATGAGTTTATCAAGAAAGACCACTTGTTAAATTTATTACCACAAAAGATTAACTACAAAGTATTTGAACAGCTTGAGTCAGAAGGGCAGTATTATTTCCAGCCTCTCATCAATAATGCCATGCACAGGACACCCCAGGACTCTCGCATAAATTTCATCCTCATGGCTATTGTTTCGCAGTGCATGAGTTATACCAGAGGCCGACTAAAGGAAACCGTTGATAACAACGCAATTTGTCAAACAGTCGAATTGACATTTGACTTCATTACAAACTTCTTGCACAACTGGTTGACTTCGACAAGTTCAAGGCAAATGCTCTTCAATTCCATCGGACCAGGAAACTTATCTATATTTTCCGGGTTGGATAAACTATGCTACTTGTGCTTCAAGAGGACCAAAAAACAACACAATATTACACCAGAATCAATGGCACTAGTGAAGAAGATGGGATACCTAAGAAATGCCATCGATATACTAAAAATATTCTTTCTTGATTCTGACGAGCTGTTAATAATCAACTACCCCCAAGAAATTGCCAACACCATCACTACCATTCATGCCAGCGATATGAATGATGGTTCCAATGACGAATTCAATGAGTTTTTGTTTTGGCTTATAGAAAGGAACTGTGATGCGTTAGCCAGGGAGTGTTTCCGTGGCTACTACGACGAGTTTAGCGTTGACCCCAACATACGTTACCTCGATTCGATTCTATTGCATTGATGATAGTACGTGTCCCCTATCTTCACCATTTATCATGATACACTCACCATTTGAGTCGGTATCCAAGATCATTGAAATAGCTTTAGTGGATACTGCCTCCAAGGTTACTAGTTCTACTTTTGTATCACTAGATACTTTGGCTCCCATGTCCGTCTCTTGTACCAACCCCGGAAGCAACGAATTCACCCGCACTTTGCCCTTTAACTCGTGTGCCAAAGACCGAGTAAAACCCAAGAGGCCTGCTTTTGTTGCACTGTATACCGCTGTACCTGGCATATTAAAACTAGTCAAAGATAGCACCGATGATATATTGAGAATAGTTGGCGATAATTTGCTATTCTTTATCATGTTTCTAATTGCCAATTTCGATAACATGATTGGTGCTGTTAAATTTGTAGCAATAGTTCTTTGAATATCACTCGCAGATGTCCTCACAAATAGCGTGTGGGAAGTCACCCCAGCACAATTTACTAAAATCGTAGATCCGTTTAGTTTATCGGCTAACGCATGCTTTTGCAAGGCTTCATCACCCAAGCTTGTTAGTTGGGCGAGGTCACAAGCTACGTAGTCATGGCGCTGCTGGCCCGAATTTGCAAGCTTTTTTACCACCTGTTGTAATCTGGCTTCGTTGGTAGCAACCAATGTCACAGAAGCCCCCGCTTTGGCCAATTTCAAGGCAATTGCTTGACCGATTCCTCTCGATCCCCCCGTGACTACGGCATTCCGTCCCACCAAACTACGAAACATGGTTTCTTTCTATTTGATAAACGTTCACCAAACAGCAGACAATTCGATTTGTAGATTTTCTACTCCAATCAAACAAGCTCCTTTGTTAAACCATCCAGTAATGATTGAAAGTAAAAAAATTGCCTTCAGCCAGATTCGAACTGACGATCTCCTCATTACTAGTGAGGTGCCTTACCAACTTGGCCATAAAGGCAACAAATTCTAGATGCGACCTCGGTGAGGATCGAACTCACGATCTTGAGATTAACAGTCTCACGCCTTAACCAGCTTGGCCACGAAGTCTTGAACGAAAATTCGCTTCGTCATGTACATATATGAGAACAAGAACAAGGTTAAGAAACACAAAAACTACTTTTTTTGCCTTATGCTAGTTTAGGAAGTGGCCAAGTAATTCGTCTTTAATTTGGTTTGTGCAACTAGTGTGATTTGAGGATTAGCTGCTTATTGGACGATTATTTAACAGGGAAAGTATATCCTAGTTTCGCTAAAAAATTCTTTTCATCATTCTGCTTAACACCTTTCTCATATATTTTTTTTCGCGTGCAAGGTTATGGGAAAATTATGTGAAAAATAGATCATTTGAAGTTTAGATCGCGCGTCTTGCCTTCAACTTTAAACGATTAGGCATTTTTGTTTTGTGAAACATTGAAAATATATTCCGAAAAATACTACATCGGCGATTCTTCAAAGCTTTTGGAAGGGTAAACTGCATCTCGTCTGAGTGCTCCAGTTTGCAACATCATTTCTCGGCTTTTGAAGAAGACAATTTCAGATGAAAACTTAGAAGAATTTCAAATACTACAGTGTGAAAATTATGCCAGGGGCAAGGCATCCTACAAAACATGCAAGTAGGAACAAGACATCACTAAAACGTGAGGTTCATCAAAAATTTGATTTCTCTGCAACAGAAAATCTCAATTCAAGAAAAGAATTACTCACAGAATTAATTTTCGAATTAGGACATTTCTTCAACATTCAGGAAAAGTTTAATGCAGGTTATTCTCATGTGCAAACATGCGTGAAAATCGAGTTTAAGCAAGAGTAAACGAATATACGTTCAACTTTTTTATTCTAGTACTTGATATTCGCTGGTTGCACAAATAAATTCAGTATACCATTCTCTTCACACAAGCAATCATTTGAAGTATTTTAAGCCATTTGTATTCAATATCGGACATTTATCACAGAATACCTTAAATCGATTACTTTATCTTTACTTTTTAAACCGTAGAGCAGGGAAAATGAACAATCTAAATGCGTCGAGAATAATTTAAAGATAGTCACGGTACAAATCTTACTAAATGTTAGTTGTTTCTAATATTTATCCATATTTGATGTTATTAAATCGTAGTCTACACTTATTTTGACTTTTTTTGTATTAGATAGTACTTGCAACGGGAGATACAATCTGATAGGATGCTCATTCAAAAAGAAAGAAAATAAAAAATCATGCTTCACGGAGACTCAATACTAACTATTTCTATATAGATTAAAATAACAAAACAGGTTCGATAATAGTAAAATCAAGATTAATTTTTGACTTTCCAAGCACATATATCATGAAAAAGAGTATTTCACAATTAATTGTCGGGAAACGATTAGCACTACACGTGATCAAGTTATCTTTCAAAACTACTCAGATTTGTTGAACTGTATTAAAGACATTTATTGCGTTGTACAAAAATCGTTTTCCAAATTTGCGTTCTAGTCGTTTTTTTGAGTTGCGAAAAAATCAATATTAGGCTAAGGGTGACTCTATCCCGTCTCTTGATAATAAAGAAGAGCGTGAAGTGAACAAAACCATCCTTAAATACTTGTTTCATGATTTCTCGCAACTTACACGATAAAGTCCATTCTGAAACACTATTTGTAATATAACTACGTCACAAGAGGCTTAATTTGAAAAAACCTATTTATTTGAAATCACAAAATAATAAAATTACACATTTTTTAGTTCAATTGGTTACTGAACATGATCGACTACAAAAAAAAAAAAAGACAATAGAGAAGATTAACCACGTGGTAATGGTTTGTCACCATGTGCAAGTACAAGGAAATCGTACACTATTTTCGGTTATTGAAATCGAATGGGCATCAGAATTCATATGAAGTGTATAAGTATTCGCACGCATGTAATGGTCTAATTACACAGTTAACCACAAATTGTAATATTTTAACTGCCACAAGGATTTTGCAACGTGGTCCTGCCAATTCGCAAGATTTTCTCGAAGTACGTAGCATTTCACCTAGTTGCACACAGTAGTAGGACTGAGTAGTTCTACAATAAGTTATATGACAAGTTTACATTCCAGTGTAGAGGAAAATTGATGTGGGATTCGTTCCTGTAAAGGTAGGTGCTCCATTTATAGCACTACGTTGTATGCAGTAATTTATTTTTTGCTTTTTAGTACATCTACAATGGCCGGAAAATAATATTTTTTTACTGGCCTTGCTCCCCCTAACATAGTATAACAACCAATGCCAAGTTCTTATCGTTAAATCATACACATATCTTGAAAATGAGTAGTCCTTCTGTATATACTCCAAGCTATAGAAGAAAAATTGAAAGGCTATACTGAGAAGTTATAACTGGTACAACTTCTACTTTGCTCTCAATTTGGATTGTATATCAATTATATGTACAATTGCAAATATTTTTTTGCAGTTTTTCCTTGCAAAAATTGACACAGCCCATAAGATAAAAAGCAAATCCTCCACGAACAATTTTCATTACCAATTTTATTGAGGAAAACATACTGCCAGAAGATTACACTCGCTTCAGTCAGTCGGCAGAAAATCACTTTTATCGCCATGTTGAGTGATATCTTGCAAGATTTCGATGTCTTGAACAATAATTTCACATTTTATTTAATCTTCGTGGTGATAGTAAGTCCTATTTCTATATTCATAGTCCAGAAACACACCAGACACGGTTTACAATTTAAAGAAACAACCATCACGTCGAAAGTTTTATATTTATTATTATTCATACTTAATGCTAATATTTGGTACTATTTGATCACGTCGATATTCTTTCCAAAGGTGACTGATTTGATAGCAAGTAATGCCCACATAAATAGCTACTTTTTAGACCTTGAATTTAAACCATTCAGTGTTGCAGGCTATTCATTTATCGAGGAAGGTGTCGATGATACAACTGACTTCCAATGTGGTCAAGTCGAGTTTCAAGACGAATCAAGCATGTTGGCCACAAGTATGTTCGACTTGAACCAAAAAGATGATCTTAAATTTCTTAGGAATCAGTTAAAGAAAATGAAGGATGAACCAGGTTTAGAAATTTACAAGGCTTGTTTTTTGGATCAGGACGAAGAAACGGAGGAGGAAATATTGAACAGAAAATGGTACAAATTTTGTGGAAGTGCCGTGTGGTTAGAGAAATACCAAGTCCATTTTATGGTAAACAGAATTGTGTACGCCCAGGATGGACATCGTAATATGCCAACTATATCAATGTTATCGGGGCAAGTATTTTCTCATGAGTGGAAAGAAATCAAAGGTTACAAATTTCCAAACTCTGATTTAGAGTTCCCATCAATGCTTCCAGTACCTATTGACCCTTCCCCTAAAGGTGAATTTCAAATTTTAGGAACAGAAGATCCAAGAGTGATTTTGCATGATTTTGTTAATGAAAATGGCGAAAAAGACCAGGAGCCTTTGATCGTTTTCAACTCTAGGAGAACTAGCCTAAAGTGGAAGAGAGCTATGAACATATATAGACCATTGTCAGCACCAAGAAAAGTCACCATATTATCCATCAAAGGCCTTCGACCAAGAAGCAGAGAAAAGAATTGGGCACCATTTATGGATTCATCATTGAAGGAAGATACTATATTTTTCATTTACAATTTCTCGCCTCTTAGAGTATTGCAATGTAATATTCATGATGGCAAATGTGATAAAGTTAGTGGTCCTGATTTCAAGGTTGATGGGACAAAAAACGCAGGTGCTCTCCGTGGTGGTACTAATATTGTTCAAATACCACAAAGCCTCTTACCTGGTCCCTTGAAGAACCGTCATTATTGGTTTGGGATAGGAAGATCTCATATCGAGAATTGTGGATGTCTTTCCGAATTGTATCGACCCCACGCATTTATCCTTTCTCGCCCTGTCAATACCTTTAATTTTGCGTTGGACTATGTATCTTCATTGATTGATTTTAATATCAATGCAGAGCCCTGGGACAGCAGCAAAAGTGTCTGTGATGATAAAAAGAGCGTTCTTATCCCAAATTCAATTGCCTATTGGGATATCGTGGATTCCGGCAATGGAAAGCCACCCCAAGACTTGATGGGGATAACGTTTTCAGAAGCAGACAGAACCAATAAAATTGTTCATGTTACAGGGTGGTTGAAGCATATATTATTAATACTTCATGGCGAAAGTGAAGTGCTTAAGAAACATTATTCTGAAGTTAAAAATACATTTAAAGAGAACAAATTATTGGGTGAATGTAGCACGCATTTATCCAACAAGTACTGTGAAAGTAGGAAAGAGAAAATGAATTGGTAATTTTTGGCAAGAGAATATGTGAATGGAAATTGGTAAATAACGTTGTTTTAATTATATTTGGCATATATATATATATATGTAATTAACAAGCAAATTTGGAAAATTTGCAGAAATCCTTAATTCGAAAACGAAATAAATTAGAATAACACAGTCGAACTCAAATAAGTACTTTTTGAAAACGTCACCAAAACCGGTATCAGGATTACAATGTAGCCATCCACTTGTTACCAAACTAAAATGATTAGTTAATGCGGTATGAGATGCGTTTTTTGTTCAATCGAAACCTAAGAATTCTAATCACTAAATTAGCAAATCTAACCTAATTTAGCCTAACTGCAAAATACACAAACATAAAAAATAACTACAGTACAAAATGCTAATGGTACGGTGGAAAACAATTATATCTGGAATAAGTAACATCCATTGACTCAACTGTCAGGTTCAAATATTATTTGGAATTTATTTCTAATCATCTTGTGGTGGGACTGAGTTGCCTCTCAATGTTAAAGGGTAGTGTGCAACATCATCATCTTCCTGATCATCATCATCAGTTGCACCCAACTTGAAACCAATATAATCTTCAGTATTCAAGCTTTCTTGAGCTTCTTGCAACGAGCCCAAGTCACCAGGAGTCATTAATCCGACTTTACCTCTTGGGGAGCCGGGTACGCTAAGAGGACGAGTCAATTTCAAATTGGATTGGTTGTTGAAGGGGTTTGCACCATTCTTAAACTTATCAGGATATGCTCTCTTCAATGACAACTGTCTAGCCTTGATATATTCTAATCCCATACGTTTCCAATCTAACAAGTCAGAAAGACGTTCTGTACGGTTACGTTGATTGATTCTTTGACGTCTTGTTTTTTCAGTAAAATCAAACATGTAGTTTGTCAACTGTTCAATAGATTCATCAACTGACTTCATTCTTCTATCCACAATGTAAATACCGTAGTCACTTGTATTTTCGATAAGATCTTCCATGTAGCATCCAAATCCTGACAAATTGGTGGTTATTGATGGTACACCCATTACCGTACATTCAGCTGGAGTATATCCCCATGGCTCATAATACGAAGGGAAAACACCCAAATGACAACCTCTCACGAATTCATCATAATCTAAGGATAAAATTGGGTTATTTGCATTGAGGAATTCTGGGTGGAAGATTATCTTGACTCTATCTTCCAGCTTATTGAATAATTGCACTCTTCTAATTTGGTTAAGGATAGGATCAGTGGAGTCATCAATCATGTTGTGAGTTACAATAGGAGGCAATCCGTCTCTCTTCAATGCAAAAATTCTTCTCTTTAATAAGACTCTATCAGCAGGTTTGATTAATTCGTCAATTGCAGGAACTTCATTATTGATTTTTCCTTGGTGTTCAGAATTTGGATACCGGGCACAGTGCTCAAATAAACGTTCACCAACCTTCTTTTGTACTTCTTCTATAGTAGATTCCAATTGCTTAATCACAGCTTGACCCTTTAAGGTCTCGACAGTATATGATTGGGTTTTCCCAGGCATGATAATGAATGCTACGACAGTCATTTTTGAGCCGCTTTCTTTCAATTTGTGGTTTAATCTTGCCAATGATTCAATAAAGAAATCACAACCCTTGTTTCGGAACTCATATCTTCCAGCAATGAAAAAGTATAACGTGTTGTCCAAGTCAAAATCATAGTTGCCGTAGAAATGACCCTTGACGAATTCATTGATCTTGGCCTTCTTGATAGCATGCAAGTTTTGGAATTCGTGAACAGCCTGGAACTTGACCACATTCAAACCATTGGGTAACACTCCATCGGGTTTTCTCTTCAACAAATGTTCTGATTCATAAGCAGTTATATGAGACACAGTTGTGAAAACATCAGCCGAGTGGGTAGCCGATCTTTCGATACAATAACGGTGGTAGATACCTCTCTTACCAGCTTCGGCATCAACATCAAAATTGGCTAAATTGTTATAGAAATCGGTGGAACCCGCACAGAGGTATCTACCCAACAAAGTAGCATGAGTAGTGAAAATGGTGGTGACGTCAATTCTTCTCTTTCTACACAAGGGAAGGGCAACACCGGCCAACCATTCGTGACACTGGCAAATGACAGCACGTTCGCGGTCATGGTAAACCAACTCACCAAGGAACCATGCCACCAAATAACCCAATAAAATGGCGTCATTTGTCTCTGAGTCGTGGTCAGGAGTGGGGATACCGGCAATGTTCCACAAGTCGGACTTCCATTCATTCAAATTGTGACCTGCGGACCAAATGTCAAACAATAACACCCTAGGAGCACCCTCGATAAGCCATCTGCCGTAGAGCCACCTGATACCCCTTTCACTCATGGAGTGAAGCGCTTGCTTGATGTGGGGATCCTTGACGGGCAACTCTTCCACTTCAATTTGGGCGGAATTGTAGTTCAAGGGACCAATCAAGGTGTAGCGTTCTCTGTACTCAGCCACGGTAATGGGGGCCTTGGACTTAAGCACCGAGTAAATACCTCCCACCTTGTGGGCCACCTCGGTGGCCACTTCGAAAAGCAAGTGGTTCTTGATGTCTCTAGTCATGGAGGGCAGTAGTGACAACGAGTGGAGCAATTGGTACTAATACAGGAATATAAACGTGTATGCAATTGAGGACGGAGGGAAAGAATAAACAACAGGACGAGTGCAATCAAATCAATTCCATCACAATTGCCATGCACTGGTTGTTAAATTACAAACGGGGGGTCAACAGAGGGTGCTAGCGAAAACGGAAAACACAAACTGATGATTATTCCTGGAGATTGGGGACAAAGTGATCACAAAACCTCACTGATAGTACCAATGGGGAAGGTGGGCACTATGGGGGACAATTCTCCGAACAGGGGGAATGATCCACAAATGAATGGTTGTGCCAGACTTTGACGAAAAAGAAAGAACTAAAAAGTTCTACAGTAGGTGGTGACGAATGTGGGAACGGTACAGTATTTAAATGGCAGAGAAAGTGGTTTAAAAATTAGTGATGGTCCCTCACTGGTGGTGGTATTGTTGGTGGTTGTTGAATTTGGAGCACTAATTTGGAAAAAGTGGGGAGAGGAATTGGTGGATGACTTGCAGTCAAATTCACCCCCATTTTTCCTGCAGTCTCACCACATTTCGGTTATTCTGGCCTTCTCGAGGTGTCAACCAGGGGGGGATGTCGTCAATGGTGCTGGGGTCAATGTTTGAAGAGGAGGGCTACGGTAGAAGCGACGACGGCTGACCGCTGGGGTTTCGAGTGTGGTGGTGGCCAGCATTAATTAGGGGCTTTTGTGTAACCCAGAACAATGCGCTGGTCCCGTAGAACCTTTTCGTATCACCTCCAGCTCTGCGACATGTTTGCGACAACAGCAAAACCCACCCCGGGACTACGGGGAAATGTCGACCATGCCAGTGGAAGCCCGGCCTTCGTAAGGTCATTTTCTCGGCGCGGAGATGGTCAATGCCACCGTTGTAGAGTCACCGCCAGGGTAATGTCGGAACAATTTGCCCGCTTGCGCACCAGTTCCTCCGGTGTTGCAATGCCCTCTACACACCGGCTTTGTGTCGGCTTACATGTTTTGTGTGACAATGGTCGAAGCCTACGACGTCTTCCGACGGCTTTCTGTATTGTGCAAGCGAAATTGGCTATATAGGTAGCCGATATCACGGTCAGGTGACTTGGGCCTACACTTGGATCAAATCATCGTCACTATCAGAGTCATCCGCAAAGGTGCTGGTGTTGACTTTGGCCTGGAACCATTCTTGCTCGTCCTCTTCTTCGTCCACGTCTTCAATCTTCTCTTCGTCGTCTTCATCGTCTTGGCCCATCTCAATGTCACTGTCGTCGTCATTGTCGCTTTGGCCACTTTTATTGTCCTCTGTCTGCTTCAACTCTTTGCTGACTGACAAGTACTTTAACGTGTAGCCGTTCTTTTTGCCCACCGATACTACATCCTTGGCAATCTTGTTCAAGTATCGCGACAACAACCGCATGGCGCTCTGGAACTCATATTTGTGGCCACTGATGTACTGACCGTGCGCAATTACTATGCACTTGATCCATACCAAGTAGAACTCAATATGGGGCGAATCTCGTCTCACCAAAAGCTCGCCAATAAACGTCAACACCCGCGTCAAGTAAATCACCGGCAAGTCTTGGCACACCAATTGCACATCGCCCAACGGCACTGATTCCATCACTCGATGGATCAAGTAAGACTCGTTCAACCGGAACGCCATCACCAACGCCTGCAAATACTCTTTCTCTTGCAACGATTCAAGAGTAGCTTCGGGGGTGATATCGACGTCCAAATCATAGGGGTCGAATACCACGTCTTGGTTAACAGAATACACTAGCAAACCTTCAGTAGTTGCAGCCGCAAATGCAGATGAGGTTGGCGAATAGTCGACAGATTCCACTCGAATCTCAGGTCGTACTCTCCGCTCACTAGGATCACCGCCCCGTCTTGACCCGGGCAATGTATTGTCCAATCTATCTTCGAGGTCACTTAATTCTCCGTCCCGGTCAATAAGATCGGAATTAATGCCCGAGTCCGTGATCTTAGCACTGTTTAAGTATTGCAAGGTACCGTCCAATGACATGTTTTCTGAAACAATAAACCTCTTGAGCAACACCTCATTGTCAATATCATACATGCAAATAGAATTATTGTTACCAGCTGCGATCAATGTTAACCCATCAAACGAATAACCAATGGTGGAAAAGTACTTTCCTCGAGCAGAATTCTTGGCCATGAATTGATCTTCAAGATATCTTCCATTGATTATATCTTTTCTGCCGTCAATTAAATGCAACTGCCTGGCATCTTCAATGTCATATATGGATATGTGACCGTTCAAGGTACTCACCGCTACCTCCTTACAGTCGGGCCTCATGCAGAGACTGACAACATCATTGTTTACTTCGATGGGCTCGACTGTTTGGTTCCGAGCAAATATATTCCAGATTCGGATCGTCTTGTCCCACGATGCAGAAGCGAGGATCGAGTTTTCGGTTCCAAATGCCAAACACGAGATTGGACCTTCGTGACCAGTTAAGCTATCCAACAATTGTCCTGTTTGCACCGACCAAACGTATATCTCAAAAGTATCTTGCGAGCCGCCGACAATGACTTCTCCACTGGGGTCGACAGCAAGACAATTGAACTGGATTCTGGTTGTTGCAGTGAAGGTTCGAAAGTTTCTGAACCGGATCAAATCGTAGGCACGTATCGTACCGTCGAGAGAACTGGAGAACAAGACATTCCCGCGCTTTGCATACTTAACTTGAGTGACGGCTGCTGTGTGCTCCGTGAAGGTCATGAGGCAGAATCCTGACTGGACGTCCCATATTTTTATCTTGCCGTCATCGGAGCCTGTTACTAGACGAGAACCATCAGGCGAATAGCACAAGGTGTTCATGGAATCAAAGTGACCTTGTTGCCTAAGAATATATGACTCTGACTGCCATTCATACACCAATAGCTGCCCCAATTTTGACGATCCAAATGTTAGCCATTCCCCGGATTTGTTGATATTGACGCAATCAACGGAGTTCTGACCCATACTCAACGATTGGATCAAGTTGAAATCGGCTATTTCATATATTCTGAACTCACCATTGTAGAAACCAACAACAAGGATGTTTGATTTGGGGTGGAAGGTGGCACATCTTAATTTTGCATCGGCATGGAAAAAGTTCTTTGCTGTTATTCTCCAATTCATAGGTTTGGCGGCCGTTTCGTCCTCTTCTTCGACTTCGTCGTCGCTCTCGGAAGGCTTCTCAGTATATTCCCATTGAAACAATGCCCCGTCTTTGCTGACGGTGTATATTATCTCTTGATCATCGCTGAAAAAGGCTCCAACTACGTAGTCTCTGTGTCCCGCGAATGTCATGGCCACATCTTTCTCGGACGAATCAAGGGAGTATATCTTGGAGGTCATGTCCTTGCTAGTGGTGACAAAAAACCGGGAATCCTTGGACCAGGTCACGGTGAGAACATCGTTGTAGTGACCCAGGTATATGCGATGCCTGACAAATGGAGAGAACTGTCTGTCCTCGCCCACATCGGGGGTCTTCCACACCTGCACGAACCTGCCCACTGCCACGGCAAAGTACTTGCCGCACGGACTGAACTTGATGTCCTTGACCTTGCTTTTGAAGTTGAAGTGGTGGAGCACCACCCTGCTAACATAGTTGACCAAAATGGCACGCCCATCCTCGTCGATGGAGATAAGAAGGGTATTCTGGGCATTGAGGGCAATGCATGCTATGTTCTTCCTATGCTGGTAGGGAAACGTGAATGACTGCGAGTTGAGCAAGTCGAAACAGGTGACCCTGTTGCCCACGGGCGAAAGCAACTTGTTTCCATCATTATTGAAAACCAAGTTTCCCTTGCGGTATACCGTCCCCAACAAGTTGGAAAACTTGAAGTCCGACTTCATAATGGTTTCCTACTAGTAATGAACTGACCGTGGACCCTAAAATCCCACCAATAGACCGAGAATCCGCGGTTTGCCAGTGGTAACTACAACTAGAGGAAGTTGAACTCGAAATTTTTCAATGCTCATCACTCCAAAAAAATATGCTCATCGAACTTCTGATATGGTTTTACGGTGAGATACAGAAGCAAGCACAGCATCATGAGTGGGCTCTCTTCGCGGGTCATGAACATGAAGTTCATGCAGAAAGCCAGCCAGGGCAGTCCCGGTGAGGAACAGCCCGACAAGAATGCCAAGATGGTGGATTCGTCGCAGTGGGCATCGCCATATTCGGCGAGAATACTAAAGAATGCCGCCCGAAGGGCCAAGGTGGACACTGTAGGCTATGGAAGCATCATGAGTGGCCTCAGCAGGCGCTCGTGGGGCCAAGATTCGTCAACCAACGAAGAACTCCCCTCTGCGCAACAAGAACCACCTCAGGCAAAGGGGGCTCGCAGCAAGGATGAAGGAGACGCTGATTCCTCTGATATGTGGAAAAAGAGAAAGATTGAACACGAACAAGGAAGCATTCCTCGCAAGAAGAAACGCTTTACCTAGAGGGAGGCGATGGCCTCACATCCATAATCATTGCATTTATTTCTTCTTCTTCTTCTTTGTATTACTATCGCTTGCGAAGCTTCCGTTGATGATTACGTCCCGGGCGGCGGAGTTGATGTGCTTGAACCGGTCTGGCCCCAACTGGATTCCTCCGTACCATCGACTCACCACAACAATGATGTTCCACACATCCATCATCTACTCTGTTAGTACCCCTGCATTTTTCTCACCAGAGACCGGTTTCCACCAGTCGTCCCACAATATACATGTCCAAGTCAACATACCTGTAGCAAATGCAACAATCGCCCCCCCGCGGCGGTCTCGCCGTCGTCGTCGCAGTCCTGGTACTGCACCCCGTCGTTTCCCCGGATTCTCCAGCTCGAGATGTTGTGAGTGGCCCGCGCTATTTTCTTGTCCGTGGTTAGCACGTCCAAATACTCCTGGGCCTGGGCCAACGATGTGACAGTACGAGCATATGCGATAAATGTAGAGTTGCGGTCCACTACTGGTTTCGATTGCTTCCAGCCAAGAGTCGGATCGTCCGCCACTTTTGCCGGTGGATTTGTCGGTGCCACTTCCATTGGCACCTTTTTAACTGGAGCCGGTCGAGGTGGTTCCACCGGTGGAGGATGGTCCTCTATGTATTTGTCAAAGAACTCCTGCAATTCCATAAACAACTCAAAGAGCACAACCTGTCCCGGGGTAAATACCCTGTGCAAGATGTCGCGCACGTTGTTCTCGAGGTACGACGTGTCGGTGAACCGGCTGGTTACCTCATTGACCACCTGAACAAGCTGTGGCTGTTCGTCTGGATAAACATCAGGAAAGGTGAGCTGCATCGACACATTGTGGCTGGGGATTTTGAAACAGTACACCTGCGGCGCCAAGGCGGTGATGCTCTCCGGATATATCGCATCGATCGCACTTATCTCATCATTCAACTCCTCCACTGTCATGGTACTTCTGGCCAGTCTTGGCACAAATATCGTACTTTGAAAATCTCGATTTTAGATCCTTAAGTTTCACTGCCGTTTTTCAGGGTTACTGTTGCAACATCTCCTAGACATAGATAATCGGGATATTGACAACATAAGTTCAGGTATTTCGTCCGTATATTCCACACCGTTAACAATTGAGGTGGATTTCTGATTTTATTTGCCTGGAAACCAATTGACCCCGGGATCAACTTATCGTCAACGTTTCATAATGGTGACTGCAGAAGTACTACGTGCCGAAGGAAACAAGGCGTTTGCAAATCGTGAGTATAAGAAGGCCGCCAAGATGTACCGCGATGCGATTAAACTGGATATGTACAACCCCGTGCTCTACTCCAACCGTTCCCAATGCTTCATTTATCTGGGAGACTATGATCGCGCATACAGGGATGCTGTTAGTGGAATCAGTTTGGATGCAACGGGTGCTTTGCTAACAAAATTGTATTACAGAAAAGGAGTTGCTTCCAAAGGTTTGAAAAGATGGAAGAAGGCAAAGGCTGCCTTTGAAAAGGTTGTGGAACTCGACCCAAAGAACAGTGGCGCCAAGGCTGAGATTACAGAGTTGCAACTGTTGATCCAGCAGGAAGATACAAAGGAGCAAAAGGAGAACAAGAAGATACCCATAAACAATGTCGAAAACTTACCACGAGAATTCGTGGATATACTCCTTTCAAAGTCGACGGATAATTCTCACAACGAAACGCCAGATCGCATCCCAGAGCCAAGTGCTGAGGTCAACAAAGAAATAGATGAACTATTTGGAAAGAGAACACTGCGCCGGAAGTAGTGTTCATAATTTTCGAAATAGTAATAATATGGTAATACTCATAAATTTTTAAACACTTGCATATAATTGAAGCCTTCAGCTTCAAATCTATATTTCATTCAAATGCTATACACACTTGATTTCTTGATAAAGAAGTTCTTGTAAAATTAATCCAAAAACATAAAGCATATTCGTTGCATAGTATAGTTTGAATAGTTTGAACCCTCTCGAAAGCTTTTTAGCAATGCCTTGATATTTTTACAATTCTGCTTTGCTGGCAATTAATGTTGCACTTCCAAACCCCGAAGAAGCCCTTTATAGGATGTTGAAATTGGCAATGGCTGCACTAAATCGTCCAAAAATTGTGGTAGGTAATCCTCAAAGTTTATCCCCATATATCTGATAGCAACAATCGGCAATACAAATATACTTGCAAATAAAAGGAAGCCCAAAAAGAAAATTATGAGATAAAGATTGGCCTGAAATCTTCTTTGCCGTCGCTGCTTTTTTGATAGGACCCTTGGACGCATTTGGTTTCCTGGCTTTAACCAAAATAACATTAATGTGTGCCACTTATTTATATAGGGGAAAATAAGTATTGGAATCTGTGCATACAAGATAACATGTCCGACAACTAAATCTCCAACGAAATATGACATTTCAGTTAATTTGCATATCATCTCTCTCAAAGGTTGGCTTATAATATAAAATCCTAGTCCAGCACTGACCCATTTCCCTGACCACCATGATCGATTTGATCGATCGTGTCTAAATTCCCTTGAAACAAATAAAATGACGATACTCAGCAAAAGCCATGATTGAATTGATAAAGATAATGCAAATCCCAAAACTGTTTTTGAAAAATCCCAACCTTGCAATAGCCATAGTAACTCAAAGAAAAAGATATGATTTATGGCTGAAAATCCATGGGCAGCAACAGCAATGATCGCAGGAAACTTTGTGAAAATGATTGTAAAGAGAGGTCCCAAAAGTATTGATGGAACAAATAAAAATAATAAAACAATAAAATTTAGAACAATTGGACCTATTGCAACTAGTAATACTCTCAAGATACTATTCACTGGATATGTGTTCATGATGTCATTTTGCGAGTTGGAAAACAAATATGCAAATCCAACTAAAGCAATGACACTCAATTGTTTGCAAGAGTTGGATACGGTGAGCTTAAATCTTGAAGGCCGGACTTCGCAAACAGCTTTAATTTCTTCACTTTCGGTGCCCCTTTTACTTTTAACCCCAACAATTTGACTTCTCCGTAACCGAGTGAAACTAATCCAAGAAGATACCCTTGCTCTACTGTTTCCTCTATTGAGCCACTTGAGAAATTCCTTATAGTCAAGGAAAAAGTCGTTCCACAAGAATTGGTATGGATTGAAAATAAATGGACATACTAACAATCCCAAAACCGTTACCCAAAAATACAACAATGGAAGCTTCCACATTGTTATCGAGCAGTATAGAATCAATAGCCCACACAATACTCCAAAATATAAACAATCATTTGCGTATCTGGAATACAATATAGCAAATGGAACTCTGACGGTTGCAAATCCTCTTCCTGTAGCGAGATATCTTGCTCCACCAATGGAAATGTCACTAACCAAAGATGCTGCATAAATTCGACAAACAAAGACTTCAAACAATGGTGAAAATGACGCAAATTGTTTACCTAGCCTTGTAATAGCTTTAAATAACCCCCTTTCCGTCAACTCTTGGACAAATAATGGCGCAAAAGAAATTATGAAAACAATGAAAATTGAAAATACGCATCTTTCTAACCACTTAACTACCGGAATAAGGTTATAGCAGCCTTCAGGAATCCTGGGGTCGGTGATAGGTCTAAATTTATCATACTCACATATCACTGATTCACTTGTCAAGGCTGCAAGATTTGTGGCTACCAACAAAAATAATTGAACGGAAAGCATGATGAAAACATTATTCAAATGAAATCCTGGATGGGCGTAATAAAATGACAAGAATCTATCTAATGGCAATTGAGTACCAAGATAAAAATATTCTCGTGATAGCATTTGCTCACCCATACCAGCGCCAATTTTAGTTGTGAAATTTAGAATTGATCCAAAGCCTAAATCTCTTCCCTTGCCACATTGGATATATTCACAATGCTTGATGCGACCACCCCTTAATGCAACATTCATCCCTGCGTATATATCTTCATTAAGATGTAATCCTTTTTGTGCCTTAGATACACCACCCCTAGTTGTCATAAATATGCCATTTAAAAAATCCGGATGACCATAATGTAATTTTCCACCAATATGACCCAATGTTCTGGCAAACAAAGTGCCGAAAGTTTGCTCTTTTCCAGCTGCAACGTCTCCCAAAATTCCAATATTCTCAGAGAAAATGTATTCGCGAGTTCCGATAATTGCAACTGGGAATTCCATCTCATTGTTAGTAACTTGTTTCGAGTATGGATCTAGTGGAAAATTAGCTTCTTCAAATTCTGCCAAAACATTTCTTATCTTAAGGCATTCCTCTAAATAATTATCTTGATTGGCATCAACCAATTGTATGTATTCACCTCTACAGAATATTAATGAATGATTTTGATTGTCTGATTTTCCATCTCCTAGTATTGGATTTCCAGATAATCGTATTCTGTATTTGGGTTCACGATCACCATTTTCCAGAATTGTACAACTACCGTCAATCAATGATGAATAATAAATTGTATCTCCTGTAATTTGATCTATTTCTTCATCCAAGTAGCAAATTTGAAGTTCAGGATATGCTCGAAGTAAAAACTCCGTATTTTCCTTTTCTTCGGCATTGAAATATTTCATACGCTGCATTGACGTTATTATTCGAAATTTTCTATGTGCCATTATTGCAGCTTGCTCCAATTTCTCTTGTTCATTTGTAAACTTTGTTGAATCTGTATTCTCTATGTCAAATAACATCTTAATAGCCCTTGAATAATTCATGAATCCCGATATAGTTCTGTACAATGTTTGTGATCTTAAGGATGCCCAAATCCTTGTCCTTAAGACGTACTCGGGGGTTGCGATCTTAAATCCCACTGAATAATAAGGCAAATCATCCAATTTCTCTTTCTTCATTTCAGCAGTTGAGGTGGAATCTGTTTCAAACTCCTCAGCCAACATCTTTGTATCTTTGACAAAACAAGCCCATTCAAGAGGATGTAGCTGTTTCAAATATTCTAGCATTGTAACATGAGAATATCGCTCCTCCTCTCTTATAATTTCTCTGAGAGACAATGTGATCTTTTCAGAATAGTGAGGAATTAAGACAGTAAAAGAAGGCATCATATGAATAGGCCCAACTTCTGGCATAGGGGTTGAAAGTGATTGAGCAAAAAATGTTATTCTCCGTTGTGCTTCTGATTGATCTTGAAATAAAGATGATTTAACTGATTGATCTTCTTGTGAGACAAAAAATATTGGTTCCTTTAAAACTGTTTCCTCTTGTGCCCCTGGTGTCTCAACATGTTTATAAATCAATTTTTGAACTTGTTCTAAAGATACCAAATGTTCCCTATACATGGAAATAACAATAGAATTCCAAAGCTGGGAAACAATATGCTTTGATTTTATATTCTTATCTCCTGGAACTGCTGTGATTTTGGAGAATATTCTTTTTGGAAGCCTTGAGAAGATATTTCTCCACGGAGTCCATATTGAAACACCTATGTAGAATGATCGACAAACGGAAAATATGGCATTCCACACAATGTACCATAAATAGGTGTCTAAAAAGAACAAGACCAAATCCGTAATATATATCAAAGACAACACAATCAAATTTTGTTTCATACAAAGCCAATTTCCTATCCATGCTTCCCCAGCACATCCAACCATTTTCATCGCACCTAGTTCTCTCACAGGATCTCTCATAGACAATGTTAAGAAAAAATAGGATTCGGCAAATTTCGATATGAAAACTGCCAACCACAAGCCACAGGAAGCAATTCGATCGCTCTTTGCCAATGGATAAAAATTAGCTGTGAAATAATGATTAGAAAGAAACCGACGATTCTTCTTAAAATTTGTGGAAAAGAGCTTTCCTAAAGGAACAATGGACAAATAGAGTACCACTATTATCGAGAAAATAAATTGAATAAAAGCAATTGTTAGACCTGCTTTAGTCTCAAAGTCTAACGGAAAAAACACGAGCAAATACACTGAAGGTAACGTATTGATGGTGTAGATGAATGCGAGGCAGCAGAATCTTTTAAAAACTGGTTGAGCCCCATACCACTTTCTAGGAACAAAAGACAACTCTAAAATTGAACAAACAATACAAATAAACGTAGCCAATGAGCCTGCCATCGATAATATTGTCAATCTGGTTTGTAAAGTTGGCTTGTTGTCGAGTGCTTGTAGATAATTCTTTGTATACAAAGTTGGGGAATTGATTAAAGTATAGTACCAGAAAATCGAAACATGAATAATCCACACACGGTTAAAATTAACAACAACATGAGACCAACTTCTTCTTTCTTTAAATGTTTTGCAAAAAGTACTTTTCCATATAACTTCGTTCAACTTTGGATATCTCTGACATGGAGAAAGGTTCATTATTTTATCTTTTTTATTCGACAAGACTAACCTATCAAGACCATTTTTGTACCAAAAAAGTTGATTCATATCGTCATATCCAATGACAGAATCATGGTCCTTGTCTCTCTTGTACCATTTTAGTCCATCAAAAACATAAGACTGATCTCTGTAAAAATTGTAAAGAGGTGTGATAATATGATCTAAAAAACTGGGAGATATGTTAATAATTGGTACGTCAGGATCAATAGCGAAATAGTAATCATTGCAACACTTAAAGATAAAGCACAAGCATTCCGGCATAAACCGAACAATGTTAGCTTCACCCCAAATCAAGAGGTATAGTGCCACTTGGATAGCACAATCAGTGGGTTGCAATGACAGCATGAATCTACACCAAGCTTGCTCGGCATGTTGGTAAGAAGCCCCTTTTCTTGCAGTTGATGGGCATGCTTTCGAATCATTTTCAAAACCAATTGAATCTTCCAAGTCTAATTGAGCTGCAAAACACCATTTTCTATAATTTGAGTTTATTCCGCCAATATAATCAGCATGGACAGATTGCAATGCTTTGCTAGGACCAACTCTTGAAGCTCTGGAATCCAATAATCGCATTAAATAGTCAAACATGTTTCTAGTATTATCAAATTGGAATCCAAAAATTGATGTCAACTGGAGGAAAACAGCTTCGATCCCTTCTTTTGTTATAGGAACACTTTCAGGTGGATTCCAGGCAGGATATGGATCTTGTTTGGCGGCTTGAATATAACTGTTGCTATCATAAGCCAAATTCTCAACCGGTTGGAGTCTGCTATCACATTCAAAATCTTCTGTCTGACATATCTTCTCAATGTCAGCCCACCTGCTAGAATTAACATATGGTGTTTGAAAACCACTTAGAGGAAAAGCAGAATTGTATCCTTCGGGATCACGATCTTAGCGCGTTAGTCGCCATTTTTACGACAAATTTTACCTGTAAATCATACTAATTGCAGTTGCAGTTCTTTTCAAAACTTCAATAGGATCAGAGGCTTCCCTTTCATTGCGATGAAGGGTAGATTTTCTTTTGGGCATTTTGAGTCTGAAATAAATACTTCAAATCATACTAGAATTGAGTAAAATTTGTGTGTGCACAAATTGCTTCTGAAAATCAAAAGTTGCTAAAGCACGACAATGGCTGCAAAATGGTATATCGACATCTATAATGATTGGGTATTCATGACTAACACAATTTTAAATAAATGAAATCAATGTATATCATATATATATGGATTATTCTTTAATTATCAATCATTCCAGTTAGTAAATAAATGTTGCTTAATCACTGAATGCTAAAGTAATACGTCATTATATGCATTAGCTTATCACAAGAACAAAATTCAGATCAGACGAGAAATGTGATATCCACAAATATTTTAATCAGGTATATTGTTTCTTCTTAAAGAGTTTCTCTCTTAAAATACAAGATATTCCTTTTCTATATATTTCTTTTATTTTAAAAGAGATCTCATATTCTGTTTCTCTTGAAACAGTTGAAGAACTGAAAATACATACATGAAAAAAAGAACAAACCATCTATTCTTCATTATTTTCAAACCCTTCTACCATATTCTTCAGTATTCCATTATTAGCGATTCTATTTGGGGTATTCCTTTTGAGAAACAAAGATGTTCTCAGTATTCTATTTTTTGTTGACAACTTTATTAATTCTTGCTTTATTAACGTCGGATCCACTCCTTCACTAAGTAAATTTGCTGCTATTCCGGCAACAATAGGGGACGACATAGATGTTCCTGAAAATACTTGAGGGACCCAATCATTTCTTGCATTGACACTAACAACAGAGGTTGCACTTGCAAATATGTCTACGCACCGTCCCCAGTTGGAAAAACTAGCCAATGAGTCGCTAGCGTCGTCCAAACCACCAACGGTAATTGCCAGATCAGAGCTTGCTGGACTAGTCAAACAGGCATTGATATTTGAGTTTCCAGCTGCAACAACTATAACCAATCCCGTAGATGCCGCAGCCTCAACAACTTTATTGAGTATCTCGTTTCTTATTGAACCTAAGGATAAATTGGCCACTCCCAATTTTCCTGAAGCTTGCAAGTGATTCACTGAATACTCAATAGCAGCAATAATTGTGCTCAATGTTCCTGCGCCATTTTTGTCAAGTGCTTTAACTTCAATTAGATCAACATCTTTCGCTGCTCCATATGTCATAGATCCAATTAAGCCGGCAACGTGTGACCCATGGCCATTATTATCACCGGGTCCTTCTCCAGTGAAATCAGATCCCATCTGGGCCCTTCCCTGAAATTGTGGGTGTTCAATATTGATTCCAGAATCAATAACATAGGCATTTACTCCATACCCTATGTAGTCATCATTATATATATAAGGATAACTTTTGCGTAGTCTCATACGTTTTTCACGACTGATTCTTGCCAAGTGCCTCGGGGCATTTTCCTGAATTTCAATATCATACGCATGGAATACTACATCTGGAGTTATATCAATAATCAAGGGACATTTTTTCATTCTTTTGACTGCTTCTTT
Organism: Scheffersomyces stambukii; assembly: GCA_002245345.1. NCBI lineage: Eukaryota > Fungi > Ascomycota > Pichiomycetes > Serinales > Debaryomycetaceae > Scheffersomyces > Scheffersomyces stambukii. The sequence goes on from NBZC01000024.1 coordinate 113,898, forward strand.
ACTAAAATTTCCAACAAATCCAGAATAATTCCCCACGGAAAATGAATTACTGATCAGACCTCCGACTCGTTCAGCCTTTGGGAATCGAAGATCTTCCAAAAGGAAGGTTTTTAAATTTACTGGTGATTTTAATGAAACTAAATATGGTAATAATGCGATTACATGTCTTAACCCCAAACCCAAAAGGACATAAAATTGTACTAGTAGCATTATGGTTTTGGATTTATGGGTGCAAAAATTGAATTTTTCTGCTCTTTTCTTTGTACTTAAATAAAAGGTCTATTTTACAAAGGTGAGGAAATTATCAACCATTTTTCCCCTGGTTTTTCCTAAAATAAAGTTTATATATAACAAAATAATTATTAAATACTAAATTAATAAGTTCGCTATCGTTACCTTCGTAAAGGATTACTTAAATGACTTCAAAAATTTTTCTTTTTGCTTCTCAGGCAAAGTGTCAATGAAGTCCTTGATCACAGAAGCAGCATTTGCTGGGTCTTCATGCAACAATTTGTTAATGTTTTGTCTCGAAGATTCTTGTTTCAACTCTTCAATCCTCTTTTGCAACTTTCCATGATTTTCCTCAATCCAGTCACTGACTGCTTGATCGTCTTCGTATTCCACTGTTGGCATCCAACTCTTCAACCTGGCAACCTTTTCTAATTTGTTTGCATTTCCTAATTGATCTCCAATCAATTTCAAGACGTATTCTTCATTCAATCTACGACGTAATCTCCAGAAGAATATTCTTCTAGCATCAACCCATTTGACTTCTTGGCGAATCACTCCCTTGGCAAGCATACGACCAGATCTATCATGCAAATCTGCAAACTGAACCGATATCTGGGCATAAATTGGTAACAATGCCTTTTCACGAGCTACGATCTTTGAAGTGATTTGCGAGTATTCTTCACTCGATAATGAAGAATCATTCAACTTTGATTTCAATTCAGCATAAGTTGGATCTAACCTCTGCATGGTAGCCAACAATTTGTCACGTCTATATTTAAGACCAACCATTCCTTCTGGTTCCAAAACACCGGCTCTAGAATCAACATCAGCATACATTTCCATAAAGTCTGGATTTATTGATGGATCAACAACCACCCAAGAACCACCTCTCAATTCACCATTAGGAGGAATATAGGTGAAAATGGGTTGCTTGAAGTCAACTAAGGCATCAACAATGAAAGAACCATACTTGAGGACTTCATTGTACATATCTCTTTGACCTCCTGAGAAACCTCTCCAATTTGCCAAAATCATTAATGGCAATTGTTCACCATTATTGAAGTCGTTGATTGCTTGTGCGGTTTTGAATGCAGAATTAGGATACCACACTTGACCAGCTTCTTGAATCATGATTTCGGTGGAAGCAGGGTTTGCAGGATCAGCAGGAGACAAGTTTTCGACAGTTCTTGTTTCCACACCAATAACACCTATTGGTATACCACCCAAGCGAGCTCTACCAACCACAACACCTTTAGCCCATCCTGATAAGGTTTCTTGGAAAGATCCCTTATCGAACAAACCTGCTTCAAATTCGCCGTTGTTGTCCCTACCTTCAATCATCCACCTGACATCAAAAACTTCTTGTTTTGGAGGATAATATTCCACATCTCTATCCCATGGATCTTTGGATTCCAAAATTGGAACAGGCATACCACGTTTAGCAGGAACATATGACAACCATTCAAGAATCTTTTCAACACCTTCCAAATCATCGTTTGCGGTCAAATGGGAGACACCATTTTGGTACATAATCTGAGTACCTCCAAGTTGCAAATTAGAAGAATAAACTTCTCTACCAAGCAACTTGTTGATTGCAGGAGCACCAGTCAAAATGATTGGCTGGCCCTCGATTTGAATTGCTCTCTGACCCAATCTGACTAAATAAGCACCAATACCAACTGATCTACAAGTGACCAAAGTAATGGTAAAAATATCCTTGTATGCTCTTGATGTAGCACCAGCAATCAAACCAGATCCACGTAAACATTCCACACCTAACCCATCATCTGCTCCAATGATCGCCTTGATGACATAACGTTCTTGACCTTCTTCAACAACTCTCTCGGTGACAACAGAATCCGCTTTCCCGTCGTTTTCAAGCACTTTTTTATCTTGTGGTCTCAAGTAGAGGTATCTGAATCCTTTATCTGGAGAACCTTCTTCATTCCAAGCAACTTGAAACAATGGAATTAATTCTTCAGCAACCCCAAGACGTGCACCAGAATTTGCAGAAAGATAGATTCTTGGAATCCCCAATTTTCTGGCTAATTCAGTACATTTGTTAAAGTAGGAATCTTCATCGGGACCGAAAGATCCAATCTTGTGAGTAATATCGTTGGCAACAACAATAAATTGACGACCACGAGGATACTCTGGAGTCTTGGCTACAACTTTAAAACCAACCATTCCAATTTTGTTGGAACCTGGTTCCCTCTCAACTGCAGTCAAATCATCATTTTCATCGGTAATCAACTCCAATGATGTGAAAACGTCTTTGGGTGCCTTTTGTTTTGTATGCTTTTTCCATTGAGAAAGAGTAGCTTGACGGAACAATTCAGGAAAGTCATACACATAAGTTGTTCCCATGATATGAGCTTTGTAACGTTTTGGTTGCAAGGACTCCTTTGCTGGATAAGGTGTTGAAATTGGTCTCAAGTGCATTGATCCTGGGTGACCAATTGATTTGAATACCCAATCACCTTTATTATTCTTAATTTCCATGTACAATTCTGACTTCACGACATAACCAGATACATTGGTAATAATAGCTCTCAATGGGAAGGCCTGACCAGATGGATCTGTACAAACAATTCTAATTTCAGCACCAGTGACTCTCAATCTCCATAACCTTCTTCCGAATCTTTCCAAGAAAGATCCAAAAGCAGCCTCAACTTCTGATGGTTGGACATTGAAAACATTTGAAAAATTAATAAAGATATGATTCAAATCTGAGTTCGAAGTATCTATGACTTCTAATGCATCCAAAATGTCAGTCATCAATCTATTAGATTCGGCAATCAAATATTCGCTAATGCTGATCTCATCACGAATAACACCCGTTCTCACAATACCTCTAGTAAAGAATCTTTTATCCGATGGTGCATTCTTCCCGACTGCTTCGTAAACATGGATATTTCTGTTATCAGTGAAAATAGGCTTTATATTGAAGTTAACCAATCTTCCCAATTCCAATTGGAAAGCCAACGCGGGCTCAATATGACGAATTACCTTGTTTTCTTCATAATCTGGAGCTGTGAAGGTGTAGTACTTTGGATATGTTCCCACAGTGTGAGCAAATACAAAAGTAATACGACGAATTCCTGCCGCTTTCAAATCTTCTTTGAATTCTTCTAATACTTCGTGCACCCTGTTCAAGACTTCATCTTCGTCAACATAACCATCTATATTTGTAACAACAATGTTCAAAACATTAAGCAACGAAGGCTTTTCTCCTTTAGCCGAGAAAGTAATAGCATCCGATGGTTGTACTTTTTCCAATGCTGCAGCAAGCATATCATCAATATCATCCAAGTGTCTGCAAGGAACTAAAATACCGGTTCTAGATAAGTTTTCATTTTTGGAGTCAACCACAAAAGACAAGTCTGAGACTGAAGCAGCATGTTTCATTGCTGTTCCCTCGGCTTCATCTTGATCTTTAAATTGAACGGCATTAAATCTTGAAGAAGCAACATTTGGCAATTGAAATTTCCATTCAAGAATAGGCAAACGGTCGTGGAAATGATAATCGATTTTACCCAAGTTATAGGCTCGGTAAGACCGTCTTACATAAACCTCTGAAGCAGTAATAGCTACCCATTCATCAGAATTGACCAAAAATTGAGCCAAAACATCGAAAACAGTATGCTTCGAATCAACAACTTCTTGGATAATTTCCAACTTTGGCTCTCTATGCTTAGCATAAATTTCTCCATAAGAGGTTTCCAATACTGCAGATCTCAAAATGTGTTCCAATTGGTCTGATCTTTCTTGGATCGATGGCAAAGAACATTGAATTAAAATTTCTCTTGCCTTCAAGGCTACTTTAGCACACCCACGAGAGTCCAACTCAACAATCTTTTTTAATGATTCCCTAATTGAAGATGCCACTGATGAATTTGATTGCAATAAGGGTTGATATTCATTCAAAATAGCAAGAATCAAATTGTTTTTAGCACTTACTCTAGAATGAGACAAGCCTATGCCTATAACATTCTTTAAATCGGATTTGTGTTCCTCTCTCAACTTTAAAATAACCTCATCCTCTCTCACATTCTGACCAGTGAATAAACTTTCAACTGCATAATATTCATCAATTAACCCAGCGAAAAAGTCATATTCGTGATCAACTAACCCGTTTTGATAGCTGTGAGCAATAGTAAGCAAAGGTGCACAGATATCGGCAAGAGTACCATCTGAAGATTCGCTAATTGCTTTATTTATTTGCTTGATAATTTGACGAGCAGGGAAGTCGGTATTTCTAGATTGAGTTCTTTCGATCAAGGCCGATAAAGATTCATCTAATTTTATAGGCAATCTAGAATGCAAAGCAGATATTTGCTGGTGCCATTCAGAGAAAGGCAAATCTTTATCCTTCAAAACTTCAATCAAATTCTTTAAAGTTGAATTCATAATGACTTGGTTGTCATAACCAGCCAAAATATTTCTCAAAATGGAAGAATAATCGTGGAAACGGTAGACTGGCTTTGAACCAGTAACAATTGGAGGACCCAATTCAGGGAGAGTACCTTCAAATGGTTTAGCATGTTTCACCTTGGATGGGTCGTCCAATGACAAAATTGCCAAGATATCACCTGCATTGACAGTTGACCCAGGTTGTTTAATCAATTGAACTACACCATCATCTTTGGCGATCAAAGGCATACACATTTTCATGACTTCAACTTCAGCATATGGTTGACCAGAATTAACATGTTCACCACTTTCAACCAAATATTTGACCAATTTACCAGGAGATGGAGTTCTCAATTGAGTAGGATCATTCTCAACTTCCAATAAACAAGTTTTCCCATCAACGGATAATCTAGTAGCGGCGGCTTCTTCTTTCCAGTAAACAGCATGAGATTTACCACCGATAGCGCACAATAATCCTCCATCTGATAATGGACGAGCTCCAACCACACAACGAGATCCATTGAGGAATAAGGTGTATTTGTCTTCTGACGACTTTGTTGCAGTGAACTTATATCTTTCACCTTCATAGATAAACTCAATGGGGAAAATAGTCTTTAATAAATTCTTGTGAGGAACTTGTCCCTTTTCCAAGGATTGAATATATTCCTTCTTTTCCTCCTCTGCTTGGATATAAGTTTTGGCAACAGCACCGCAGACAACAGCCACAATGGGGTCTGGTCTTTCAGCAGTCAACTTTTTGGTGATTAATTCGTCCAACCATCCAGTTGTGATTGTGTTATCCTCAAAATCAGGAGTCTCCAATAATTTGATTAAATACTCAACTGTGGTTCTAAAGTCACCTCTAATGCTCAATTCCTTCAATGCAACAACCATATGTTTTCTAGAAACTTGACGGTTTTCTCCAAATGCAAAAATATGACCAAATTGAGAATCGGAAAACGAATGAATAGAAGATTGATTACCCACTGAAAAATAACCCCAAACATTTGAAGAAGACCTAAAGTTCAACTCGTGCAAAGACCCACCTGAAGGTTTGAAACCTTCACCGGGATCTTCTGAGGTAATACGACATGCGGTACAGTGACCCTTTGGAGAAGGCCTTCTCTGGCTAACCAATGAGCTTTCAGTTTTGAATTCGAAGTCAATTTCAGTTGAAGTGTGAGGGTCGACTCCATAGAATGTTCTAATGTCTCTAATTCTGTGCATGGGAATACCCATAGCAATCTGTAATTGGGCAGCTGGCAAGTTAACACCGGTCACCATTTCCGTGGTTGGATGTTCAACTTGTAATCTTGGGTTTAATTCCAAAAAGTAAAACTTGTCATCAGCATATGAATAAAGGTATTCGACGGTACCGGCAGAAACATAACCCACCAATTTTCCCAATCTTACTGCAGCATTTTCCATGGCATGAAAGCTCTCCTTCTTGGCAATGGTGACGGGAGCTTCTTCAATAATCTTTTGATGTCTTCTTTGCACTGAGCAATCTCTTCCGAAAAGAGAAATGTTAGTGCCATATTGATCGGCCAACAACTGCACTTCCAAGTGTCTAGCGTCACCAGCCAATTTCATGATAAAGATTGGGGAACCGGGTATTTCGTTGGCAGCTTGTTGATACAAGGTGACAAAGTTATCTTCGTTATCAACTTTTCTAATCCCCTTACCACCTCCACCTTCTGAGGCTTTAATCATCACTGGGAAACCAATTTCTTTTGCTTTTTGGAGACCATCTTCTGGGCCGGTGCAACAACCTTTTTTGTAGACCAGGTCAGGAACAGACACCAAATTGGTGGAGGAGTCGATCTCGACTTCGTCCACACCAGTTCCAGACCAAGGGATACATGGAACCTTTGCATGTTGGGCTACAATTGTGGAACTGATTTTGTCACCTAAGGATCTCATGGCCGAACCTGGGGGGCCGATAAACACAATCTTTTTGGGAGAAGCCGCCAACCTCTCGGGTAAAAGCGGGTTTTCTGAAGCGTGTCCCCATCCTGCCCACACAGCGTGGACATTTGTGGTTTCCGCGACTTCGACAATAAGGTCGACATTGGCGTAGTTGTTGTTGTTGGTGCCCCCGGGCACTTCGACAAACTGATCAGCCATCCGGATATATTCAGCATTTGCCTCCAAGTCTTCTGGGGTGGCCATAACGGTGAACTGGATGGCTCTTTCGTCGCCAAAGGTCTCGTAGGCCCACTTTCTCACCGACCTTATTTCCTTGACTGCGGCAATACCATTGTTGGCAATCAATATTCTGGAAATGACTGTGTGACCTTGGTGAGACTTGACAAAATCGGTGACTTTGGAAGGTTCTGCGGAGGCGATGGAGTTGCTGCCCAAAAAGTGGGTCGGCAATGATTGGTGGTACGAGGAATAGTCTCGAGGACTGGGGGATACGTCTGACATGGGTGAGGACAATAAACTATTGATGTAACGGGAAAATTTGGACAATACGGACAAGTGGCGCACTTGGTGTACGCGAGCGGGGAATGAGGGAGTATATACAACGGAGTTGACGAGGATGCGACGACGCGTGAATGATCTATGTACAAGACTGTTAGTACGGGCAAAGTTGGACGGGGTGCATGAACCACGCATGCACAGCAAGGGCAGAGTCAGTGGGAACGGCACTAGCACGGGAACCACCACGGGAACCACCAAGGATTGTGGGGAGCAAACACGCAAAACAAGCACGGGTGGAAAAGATTGGAATCAACAACAACGGGAAACGCGAACGGTGGGACTAATGGTGGTGCAGGGCGTGCATCTCTGCTCGTGATGTTTTGGGCAAATGTTGGCGATATTTTTTTGGGTGCGGATCAACAATGGGGCAACCCATTGCGAGGTCGCACCAAAATGGCAGCCAGACCACAGCACTGCGATTGTGACTTACCGTAGAATGGGTTACGGTCGAGAGTGGGGTCCAGACTACGGGTCTGGCCTTCCAATGTAGTAGTACAAGCTAGATGTGGAAACTGGTATCTCCCGCAGAACAACAACTTGGTATCACACCATGAATCCGCACCATTGATCCCCTATTCACAGCTGCCAAATCATGGCGGACAGCCAGATACCACGCAGGCTCTGCCTCACACTATCTGTAGAACTCAGTGCTGAGGCCAATGACCACATCGTATGATCGGGTCTAGTCCGGATCTTCTGTGTCCTCAATCCTTCCTTGTGGACGCGCTGCCCCTAATGTATAATACATACCTGAAACGAGCTCTATTGAATTGAATAATTATTGACTGCCGTCGCCGTGGAGGTTCTGGGAAATGGAAACGGGAAAACGGAAATACTTTAACTACAGAAAACGACCAGGCGATACGGTAACGATAAAAGACAGCAAAACCTCGTCCACAAATACTACCAATCCGCAGGCACGCACTCCGGTATATATATTTTGCGGTTCCTTGGTGGTGGAACGTAAATTTGTTGTATTTTATTTTTTGCTTGCAAAAAAAATGTTGTACGGAGATACTCCGATCGTAGGCACCGTTGCCGCCTGGCGGTTCAACATGGGGATGCGCTCATGTGACTGCCGGGGGCTAGTGGTGGCAATGCGCTAAGAGAGAGGCTGGAGATACGCTCGATGCACGCGGTAGTCCACGGTGTTTGTATCTCTGTGCCCGGGCCAGGGCCTGGCTAGTAGTCCACAACAAACAAGTCCGGCTGATTCTTGTTCTGGCGCTACAGCGGTGTCTCCCGTCACGATTGCGAACAATATTCCTACATGTAAGCCCTCGCCTGCGCACGCTTCAGAGGTAGCCCTCTCAATGTGCAGCCAGGAACCCAACATTGAGAACTGTTGGCCCAAAAATATTTTTTTTTCTGGTAGCGACGTTTTATCCCTGTGTGAGCGCTCTGCTGCAAGTCGCATGACGTAATCGTCAACGGTTACAATACCAAGACACGACCACACATTACCACAGAGACTAGGTCACGTGTATTATATCTATCTATATAACGTGTGGACTACCAGTAAACTGTGCACGTGACTACAACAACGGCTGAAACTTGGGCAACACAGGCTGAGGAGGAGGCGTCAACTCCTCGGCATTGCTCAAAAAGTTGAAGCCTGGGGCGTCACTGTGGGGGGCACCATGAACAGATCCAGTGGGGGCAGCAATGCCGTTATTGGCATACGCTCGTGCCACCCCCGCCCGCGTCGTCACCGGTGGCGGGAGGATGATCTTGGGGGATTCTGTGCCGCTGTTGCTGCCGCTGCCGAGCCCGTTGCCTCCTCTTCCACTGTTGTAGCGACTGGGGATCACTGTAGAGGTGATCTCGTAGATGGGAATCGCCTTGGACCTCTGGGTGAAGATCTCGAGCTCGATCTTCTCTTGGGTGCGAAATATCCGTTCCAACTCAAAGTCGGTCTGGATGATGAACCCGTTGCGGTCTCGCAACCCCAACAAGGTGTCAGGACTTGTGTTCAACTTGAATGCAGACCGGGCATTCTCAATGAGCTCAAAGTACCGTGGAGGCGCCGAGTGCTTGGTAGGGTATGACAACTCGAGCACCTGGTTGAGGAATTTGAGGAGAACCTGTTTTTTGGGTACCGATAAATTGGGGGCAGGCACTGCCAGGTTGGTATGGGGCATTGATGACATGGGCTCGTGGCGAATAGGGTTTAATTCTGGTGATATCGACCGACTATTCGTGATTGGGGGAATGCTGCCCTCTGGACTGACATTGGTAGACTGCATCGACGACGACGACGAAAGCCGTTGAGCTTGAACGGGTGGCTGATGCGTCTGCTGATGCAATTGGATGTCGGCCGCTTCTGCTAGTGAGCTCAACGATGATGCCTGCTCGTTACCACCGTTGGGATGCAAATAGTCCTCGGCTTTGAACGGGGCTGAATTCTTGGCAATCAAGGGGTATTCCTCGAGCACTGATATATATAATATCTCGCATACAGGCATCATAATCTTTTCGATGCCAAAATCCTTGATGCAACCTCCTATCAATGTGTAGAGAGAAATCACAGCTATCTCGTCCGTGACCAAGGTAGTGGCCTTAGGGTCAAGGTCACGATAGAACCGTGCCAAGTACACCTCATTACTGAGCTTGTTGCGCAAGTAATCACTCGAGCCCTCATTAACATTTTCGAAGGATTTTTCAAACACATAGCCAATGCAACTATGTATTATCGACTTACCCAAAAATACCAAATTCTCTGACTTTTTCGTCACACTTTCGTTACATGTTTTGGATCTCTCTATTTTGTTGATGAGGTTAGCTTTGGCTGCATTGGCATTCGGTACAGGCTTTAGTTCTTCTTCGGGGGCAATGCTCCCTATGGGTGGAAGCATAGTAGTATGGGGTTTGGCCAAGATCGACCGTCCAGAGCCTGCACTACTGGAGCGGGGAGATCCTATTCGTGGTCTTATCATAGTATCTATTGCCTCCCTCGCTCTATCAGTGGTAGATATGTGTTTTGTGCGAGAATAGTTCATGTCGTATACATCATCATTGGAGTCGTTCAACCGGGAAATCTCAGCAAGAAACTTGCTGTTGTGCTTAACATCGTCCCCTTCGTCTATTTTGGTCTGCTCTGAGCTTGTTTTGGCATCGGGATCCAACTTCACTCTCTTGTGGTTGTGGTCAGAGTTCTTTTTTGACTTCAGAGACCGCTTTCTGTTTCGCCGTACGCTCTGCACTGCTGCTCGCACCAACTTGTCAAAATCAGCCTCGTACTCTTTGCCATACTTGAACTCGGCTCGAAGCGCTTCTGAAACTCGTTTGATCTCGCTTTCTTGCTCGCTGGCCTTTTTGGAACTCAAGTCGAGAGTATCTATTAGCTCTAGTCGTCTGGCGGAGAACCGTTTCCATAGTCTCTCGTCCAAGAAATTAAGCTTGGCTCGGATAGCATGGGTCACTCCCAGTCGTTTGTGACTGTCACCTGTGCTAGAATGGTCTTCCATGCTTCTGTCAGTATCTTGGGACACAAAACAACGGCGTCGAGACCGGTAGAAAGATGTTCTGGAGGGGTATGCACAATCGCTTGACTCTTGGACAAAATGACTATGAATCAACAAGAAAAATTAATCACACACAAATTTGTGTGCCTGCAACTATACGGCGCGGAATCGTGAGGAGTTTTCCACAGGGCAATTTCACTAGCGCCCACCAACGCCGTTTTGGGTTAGTTTGTGACTTGCAAGGCAATTTGGGGAAGGCTGATATCAGAACGATGTTTGTGTAGGAGTGTGAAAGTGTCACAAGTGGATAAAACGGGTGGTGAGGAGATTCGGGGTCTTTGGTCATATATGGGGTTGGAGTCATACCCTAAGGACTCATAGTCATGACAAGGTGGATGACTTTTTAGGCGGATGACTAATCTGGATGTCTCATTGTGTGACTCCGATTTGGTAACATAGTCATATCACGTGCCAAAATAGACACGTGTCTGATGCATGTGACTATCATATCATGTGCTCAGTGCGTGTGATCAGGAACATGTGATTCACCCACTTCCACCAGTTAATTGGGTGTTTAACTTTGTGACAGCAGTTGGAAACTTATGTACTTTGGGTAAAATAAACTTCGACTTCTCTACCTGAACATTTTTCACTTATGCCAATCTCGATGGTTAGTTGAGCGACAATGTTTCCTTTCCTAGGTGATATGACTTGAAAGATGCTGGATTTGTCGCCAAAGGATCCTCTCTACACCGTTTAGTTTTTCTTCAATTTCAGGTTTAATGTTTGAAAACTTCATTCTTCTTTTCTTTGGTTGTCTATACAGTAGACTTGATTGAAGTCTCCTTTTTCATTTGTCGTATAGATTCTGCAACCATTGTCCAAATGCAACAAACTAAATCAAAGACTCGAATTGTTTCTATCTATTGATCTGTTTCTCATTAGCCGTGATGATAGTAATTGATGGTCGCAAAAACAATTAGTTGCATCTAAATCTTGTTCACCTAAAACTGAGTGGTGAAACACCCGGAATCAATTACCAAAAGACATTTAGCTTATACATGAATACAAACACAAATCACAACGCCTCATTGATCTCCTCACGAAATCAATACAACCCTTTCCTGCAATCATCTCCAGATTGGTGCTGGTAGTGCCTGGCTCCAAAACTTATGAGTCATTCCCAATGCGGTAATCGTTGGTGGGTTAACCGCGCTGAGTTATCCTCGAATTTTTCAACGACTATAAAATTCCTCGAATTTCCCTGAAAATTTTTCATTTTTCCTTTCCTTATTCATTTCTAATTACTGCTTGTTAAGCATCTATAATTACAAGTATCATACCATGTCAAAAGGAAAAGTTTGTTTAGCATACTCTGGTGGTTTAGACACCTCAGTTATCTTGGCCTGGTTGTTGGAACAAGGTTACGAAGTGATTGCTTTCTTGGCCAATATTGGACAAGAAGAAGACTTTGAAGCTGCTGAGAAAAAGGCATTAGCCATTGGTGCCACCAAGTTTGTTGTTGCTGATGTTAGAAAAGAGTTTGTTGAAAAGGTTTGTTACCCCGCTATCCAAGCCAATGCCATCTACGAAAACGTCTACTTGTTGGGTACCTCGTTGGCTAGACCAGTGATCGCTGAAGCTCAAATCAAGGTTGCTGAGGAGAATGGATGTTTTGCTGTGTCCCACGGGTGCACTGGTAAGGGTAATGACCAAGTTAGATTTGAGTTGTCTTTCTATGCTCTTAAACCAGACGTGGTGGTGATTGCTCCATGGAGAGACCCAGAATTTTTTAACAGATTTGCCGGTAGAAAAGATTTGTTGGACTATGCTGCATCCAAGAATATTCCTGTTGCTCAAACCAAGGCCAAGCCGTGGTCCACTGACGAAAACATGGCCCATATCTCGTTTGAAGCTGGTATTTTGGAAGACCCAGACACCACTCCTCCAAAAGATATGTGGAAGTTAACTGTTGACCCAACCGACGCACCAGATGTTCCAGAACCATTCTCGGTTGTTTTCGAAAAGGGATTGCCCGTTAAGTTGATCTTGGACGGAGGAAAGAAGGTGGTAACCGAACCAGTTGAGTTGTTCATTGAAGCCAATGCTTTGGCCAGAAGAAATGGAGTCGGCAGAATCGATATCGTTGAAAACAGATTTATTGGAATCAAGTCCAGAGGTTGTTACGAAACCCCAGGTTTGACTATCTTGAGATCTGCTCACATTGATTTGGAAGGTTTGACTTTGGACCGTGAAGTTCGTGCTATCAGAGATCAATTTGTCACCACCTCCTACGCCAAGATTTTGTACAACGGTATGTACTTTACTCCTGAAGGTGAATATGTCAGATCTATGATTGAGCCTTCTCAAAAGACTGTTAACGGTGTCGTCAGGGCTGCTGCTTATAAGGGATCTGTCACCATTTTGGGTAGATCATCCGATACCGAAAAGTTGTATGACGAAACTGAATCGTCAATGGATGAATTGACCGGTTTCTCTCCAGAAGACACTTCCGGATTTATTGCCGTCCAATCCATCAGAATCAAAAAATACGGTGAAGCTGCCAGAGAAAAAGGCACCCCTTTGACGTTGTAAGGTATTCGTTGTCATTCAGTTCTCGATCGGGAATCAAGTTATTAAATAATTTAAAGTGTATATAATAGAACAAGTTAATTTTCCAATTTAACAGTGGAAGTTGTAGGTTCAGCTTTGATGTTGTGAGTATGTAGTGATTGTGCTAGTTTTTCCAATTTTTCAATAAACGCAATAGGGTCTCTGCCGATAAAGTTGGTAGGAATACTCCTCCTTGCCGTCAGGTTAGTTTTGCTGAGAATATAATGGTTTCTGAGTCGATTGATTAAAGAATCCAAAACCATCAGCGGCAATTCCTTATCATCCTCGTCATCCACTATATCTTGGATAAATTCGTCAAAGTGATTCAAATAGTACCATCCAGACATCCACATTACCTTGTTGAACATTGGGAATCTGAACCGGGACGGCACTCGAGTGGTCTTTTCGATTTCACTGATTGCAAACTGGGTAGGCATATCGCGCAACGTCAAGAAGTTTCCCCCGATAACAATAGAATCTTGAGGAGTGTGTACAGCGTGGATCCAGCCACTGGGGATAATAAACAAGTCGCCCGGCTCTAGTGTCACCTTGAATCCATGGGCAGGGGTGATTTTGTGTTTGTTCTTGGTGATGGAATAATCTCCAAACCATATAAAGTTTTGATCAGGTTCCAAACACCATTCTGTGTATAAGTCCAAATTGTCTGGGGTAGGAGGAAACATCAAAAATGTTTTCAACCCTGTGCACACGGTATAGTAGACAGAGGTTCCTCCAAAGTCGATATGAAAGTCTGTGAACGAGTTTTTAACCGACATGAGGCAATATTTCGTCACTCGTGAACGTTCCTGTTCATCTTGCTTGTTCCATACCTTATCAACAAGATCCAAGTCGCGAACCATTTTGGGTCTCGTAAAAATGTCACCCAAACCCTCGACCCCCGAAATCTCCAACGAGATGACGTTGCGTATTCGATCTCGACTCAATTCGTCGGTGATGAAGTAGTCTCTCCATCGTCCCATTTTCCAACCGGGCAGCACCCCTTGCTGCGATAGCACGTCCATCACCTCCACGGGCTCATCCTCGCCCACTTTGTCAGTAATGTACTGGATGGTGATCTTGTCCCGATCCAACGGGAGCTCCATGCCCACGTCAATTAAGTTGACCTTCGGAACTAGTATGGGTTTTTTCATGTGCGAATGAAGAGCAAACTTTTTAGTGAGAGTGGTGCGGACATGGACATAGTTGTTGGACCCGCGATCGGCGACGATGGGATACTGCAAAAACTTGGGGACATGGGGATGAGACGACTTGTCCACGGCGTAGGTGTCGCCGTCATTGAGAGCCACGTAGTCAATGGACACTCTGGCACGCTTTGACTTACGCTTGAACACGGAAGGCCCGTGATCTTTACTGCAGTTGTCGCAGTGGTACGAGTGCAAGCTGTTCACCTCCACCTGGGGGAGATTGAGACATTGGGCGTGGAACCATTGCTTGCAGACTTCGCATTGTAACCATGAGATACTGGTGATTCCCTTGGAATCGTCAAGTGGTTTGTCAGTACAGAGAGGGCATGTATCAATTGAGGGCATGTTGGACCCCCGGCGGCGGTGTTGTGAGATTAATGATGGCAAATGGTCAAGACTGTAGCGAGAGCTCGCATGAAAATCACACTATTTTCGCGGTGGTGATTTCTCGGTAAATCGGGGATTTTCTGGGGTAAATCTGAGAACTCATCGCGAACACCGTTAATTAGCAAGAGCAAAGTATCGCCGGTGTGAGCAGCATAATTTCACATATCGTGCATTGATTCGATAGAGGAATCACCTAATTCCATCACAGATACACAAACTTTTACTTTTACTTTTACTTTTACTTTTACTTTTACTTTTACTTTCAAGGTCTGGATACTTTTCGATCAACTAATGGTGTTGACGACAAGAGTACGATCTCTTGTCCCGGTGTCGCTCTCGTACAGAAGATGGGCAGTACGATATCTTTCGATCAATGAGGATATCGCAGGCAAAGCCCAGCAGCAAAAGTTTCTTGAAGAGTACAAGATTAGATCGTTGCTCGAACGACCCATCAACTACTATGCCCAGAAGCAACTTCCCAAGTTCTCCATGGAACACTTGTATGAGCAGTCGCAGAAGCTCTCCTCCACCTCCATTCTAAAGAACGCCATTGATGCTGTGGATCACTTGTTGGCCTACAATGCGCGGAGATTGAAAGAATTCCGTAAGTTGCCGTACTTGGTGGTTCTTAACCCGTCGATATCCGAGTCCTACGACACCTACTTGCAAACCATGTCATTGCTTATCAAGGCGTCTTTAAACCCGCCTCACACACTCGAGGAGAATGCCAAACTTGCGGACCAAGTGTTGAAAGAGTTTATAGATGTTCATGCCGATACCTTGCCCAGCTTATCGCGAGGATTTGCCGAAGTGAGCGATCTTTTGACCATGGACCAAATCACACTTTTCCTCGATCAGCATCTCAAAGAAAGGATCAGCATGAGATTGATTGCCCACCAGCATATTGAGCTCACCAAGGCCATCAACAATGAGACCCAGTTCGTGCCGGGAGGCAAGTATAACGGGGTCATCAAGGTGTTGCACATTCCCGATGTCATCAGGAAAAATGCTGACCTCGTTAATGATATAACCATGTTGAAATACGATCAGGCCGTATCAATTGCTATCGACACTAACTTGTATCCCTTGACTTACTGGAGCAAGCTGGAGCCTCCCCTCGGCAGGACAGAACATGAACTTCTTGACTTTCCTTACATCGAGTACCATTTGGACTACATCCTCACTGAGCTCTTCAAGAATTCGTTTCGCGCCCATATCGAGAACAAGGTTGAAGACCCTGTGCAAGTGACTATCTCTATTTCCTCAGATCCTAGCCATTTGGAATTGCGTATCCGTGATAAGGGTAAAGGTATTCCACCCAAAGCGATGAAACATATTTTTGACTATTCCTTCACCACCTTTGAGACCAATGAAGGTGACAGCTACAAGACCCTTAACGTTCCTCCGGGGTTAGGTGCAAACGTTGTTGCGGGAATGGGATATGGGTTACCTCTCCTGAAAAACTACATTGAATTGTTCAACGACACACTTGCTGACGACGATGGGGTGCTACCAAGTACGAAGGGAAGCTTGACCATTCAAACTTATTACGGGTGGGGCACTGATGTGTATCTCAAGACGGTTGGTTACTAATTGAACCCCTAAGTAGCTGGATATTACTGTTGCTATGACGCTAACATGAAGTATTTCCTTATCTACATACAGCTATCGCTTACTTAATGTAGTTTCCACGTGTCTCTGTGCACGTGTAGTATCAGATGATTGTTCTTATCCTTTTGTGCAACTACTATACCGAATTGCATAAACGTTCTTCCCCATGCACTGTCCCCGTCCACTCACTTAAATGGCAAACACATCCTCGCCGCAACTTTATGGGGACGGCATTTACGGCTGCGACAATACCCCGCAATTCCTTGCTTCCAATTGTGGCACCAATACCGCATCCAGTACCACCCCGTCCCCGCCCATTCAGGACTTGGATTCCCTTGAAGAAGAGTTGGCCACAGTTTTGATAAATAGCGACCTGCTGGAGTGCAATGAAAACCTTTCCATATATATCAAATGCATCATTGACAATGTTTATGTCAACGGTAATGATGCCGATGGACACGAATCCCGCACGTATCAAAACTTGTCCCTTTATGCTTTGAAGCTTTTGACGTCAAACTTGTTTCTTAAAAACTATCGCTTCTGCATTGGCAAGATATTGGCGTTCTTGAGCACATTTACTTCGTTTACTCAGGCGAGACTCCAACACCCGGACCATTGTGATGATGAGAAGATCATATTTGAAGGTGAATGTTTGAAGGAGTTTTTGTCCATTATATTGCTTTTATTGCTAAAAATTAAGAATACTTCGAGTTCAGATCCAAATGAAGAATCCTGTGATGGAACTGGACTCTTGAATATTGTTGAAACTCGAGATGTCTACGAAACCCTTAAATCGAATTCGTTCATGTTGGTGATATCTCAATTTATTGCTACACAAATAGTAGCCACTGCCAACGGAAAATCTTCATTCGTGATTCTCAAATTTGGCTCAGATATCTTCTTTGAATACTTGTTTCATGCTGAATTACTTTCTGACGATGAGTTCGAGTACCTAACAAATGGTACCACATTGATTCCCACTTTGATAAAGTATTTGTTATCCAATGAAAATTTCAACAATTACGATTTAGATGCAGATGATTTTGAAAATGAAGACAAATTGATTGCCTACGAAGAATTCAAACTATTGCTACTTATAAATGAACAGTACCTCATGAAATTTTATTCTTGTGGAGAAATCAAAAACAAGGTTTTTGACGGTTTGATGAAATCTGACGAAACTGGTGCTCCCAATCTCACAAACATTACGGGGTTTATTAATTTAGTGATCTATCATATCAATAGAGAAGAATCACTAATTATCAAGATTCTTATTTTAAAATTTCTATACTTGGTATTCACCAGTTCATACACAACTAAATTGGTATACCTCAATGATTTGAAGATATTGGTAGATATTTTTATCAGGGAACTCAACAATATGGATTATGGTGAAGAATTGGGAAATGATAATCGAATCTTAACTACTACCTATCTCCGAGTTCTTTACCCAATTCTCGTATTTTCTCAGCTTCGAGAAATAGAAGATGGGTATAAGAGTAAGCAAATCATGGACTTGCTTTCCAACATAATTGTCAATTCAGAGACCAGGACTCTGGATTTGGAAACAGACCCAGAAGCGAGACGTCGAGAACGTGACATATCCCAACTTTCCCTTAAGTGCATGTCAGTGAAATGGCTAAAGGAAGCGAGCCGTAGATCAAACAGCCCAAAGTTGGATAGCTCAAGATCTCATACAGGCTCTTCTTCGTCTCTTGTCGATGAAAGAGAAGTTTCAAACACGTCTCTTGATTCAACAGAACTATTGGGATCATTTGCCCGAGTAGCATCAGTTCGAGCATCCAATCATAGTGATTATCATAAACATACTACATCACATAATATTGAAAGAAGCAACAGCAAATCAAATAATATGATTATTGAGAACAATAATAATGTGTTTTTGAACGAAAAGTTCAAATCTATGAATGTCGATACCACTAATGACACCCTAAAATCACCGTGGACAGGACAGGATATAATAATACAACCCACAGAGACTAAGATGCTTTCGCAGGCGGACCTACCCTCACAATCTAATATATTGGATCTCCCTAATGAATACTTAAACCTGAAAACTTTGCCAGCAGTACCTATTCCTGAACGAAAGAAGAAATTTTACCAACTTGAGACTTCCTCAAATACTTCTGTTAATTCAATTGCATCTTCGGCGAACTCTTCTTCTTCTTTGATACGAAAAGCACTAAGGAAAAAAGCCCCTCCTCCACCACCACCTCATCGATCAGGAAATCCGAGTCCCTTGAATTCTCCTAAAGTGAGTGCCACTCCTCCTCCCCCTCCTCCTCCAAGGCATAGGCGGTGATTCGCGCTTAGATAACAGAATCATGAACCAGAAAATATACGTACATCATACAATTTTAATACTATTTTGATTTAATAAATTCAGAAGTAGGTTACATAGATATGTCTTCCTTGAAGCTTAATACATCATCAAATCTAAGCCCATTAATCTCGGTGCGAGTGTAAGAATCTAATTCCTTCTTTAAATTTTCATCATTTTCTTCATCACCAACATCACTCGATGCCACAAGCACCAAACCTCGAGATCGGATATGAGGCACAAGTTTGGGAACTAAGTCTAACAAATGAATGGAGGTAATAAGACCAATTAGATTATTATTGATCGTGAAATTAACAGCCTCTTTGATGGACCTTATTGTGACTTCTTGTTGGTATTCAACACTTTGATCATTCTTGAAATCTGCTGGATACCGTTTGTCTTTGTTCATCAACTCTTCAACAAGCAAACCATTTGTAGTACGAGGCTCAAATTTCTTCTTGCTGGAGCTGTACGTTATGCCATTCATTACAAGGAACACGGGAAAGTTGGGTTGTTTCCAATTCAAAATCTTGCAAATCAATGAATTTGAACTAAGGAATATGATAGACCTTCCTCCTCCATTGCCACCTTTTAACTTGGACGTTCTGATATGATTAAACACATCATTCAACGTGAAATCAATAAAGTTATTCAAATTTGCTTGAATGTTGCCTACAAATGGTAATTCTTCCATTTCGTACAAAGAAGGATAAACCAATTCGAGGTTCAAATTGATTTCCACATTCAAAATCTCCAAAAGAATATCCAAAGGAAGATATATAATTCTCAACAATTTCTTAATTGATCCAATATCTTTGATTGTCATTCGTGACAAGTCGTGAATAACTTTAGAATAATCAAACAAGTCATCTGTTATTGAACTCAATTGCTCAAGCGATAAGTTAGGCAAATATAAATCAATATTTTCAGTAATTGCAATAGACCAGTGAGGGCATACAACGGGAGTACCATCATTCAACAAACATATTTTTATACGAAGATATTCTCCTGACAATGAAGTGGCAGTCACAATGGAGCTTGGTGTAGTGTTTGCTGTTGATTCGTTGGACAAAGGATTGTTCGTTGAAGCATTGACCTGGTTATTTCCATTGCCCAATAACGAATTGCTGCTAGAAGGTGATAAGAAATTATTTGGCGATAATCCACCAGCAGCATTCAATTTCAATGTTTGTCTATTCTTGACAAAACTAGTTGATGATTTCCAATAGGTATCAAATTTGGAGGTTTCCAACAAAGTACCAGAAAATGGAAAAATCACTTGGTAGTTGAATTTGAGCTGACCTATATTTCTCAACCTTAAATCGAACAATGGCAATTGAATTGAATTAATTTCAGGGGAAGTGGTATCAAAATGAGAGAATGTTAATGCAGTAGTCTTTGCAATTAGTCTGGTACCAAATTTAGGGAATATTTCAAAGTCAATTCTAAATTCGCTTAATGAATCAACATCAGTCTGAAATACACAATTGCTATTGGTCTTGGTCTCGTTATCTATTGGTAACAAAATGTTTCTGGGAACAATATCGGAAATATTAGAAGTCAAGGTGATTCTTCCTGGTTTCAAGTCTGTAGTAGAATTGAATAAATTGATGAAGTCATTGTCATTGGGGAATATCAATTCAATAAGTACCTTTTGTTCCAAGAAATTGTGGCCATATCTCCTCAATGGCAAAATTGGGGGAGGTAATTGCAAATCGGGAATTCCATCAACGTTGCCTTTATCGATGGACCCACTATCTTCGGAATCATCATCATTTTCAATCAAGATGGACATGGAATTCAGATTACTAGATTGTTTGGTAGCAGTTATTTCATTACCCACGATCGTGTTCAAGTTTGCCAATTTACGATTTTTGTCGTCATTACTTTGGATTGTCCCATAATAACTTAAAAGTTCGTTGAGAACATCAATATGGCCTTCCACCACACAATAGTATAGAACATTATAACCATCCTCGTCCACTATGTTCAACTTAGCTCCAAACTTCACCAATTCCTGTGTTGTCTTGACATGTCCCTCAGATGCTGCATAGAAAATAGGAGTCCATTTATTTAACCCATCAAGTTTATTTATTTCAGCACCGTATTGAATGAGTAATTTAATCAATTTATAGTGTCCCGATCGAGAAACAACATGCAAAGGAAGCAATCCCTCAACATCCTGCTGATTGATCAATTTCTTAATTTCTTTGGACGTATCGTATGATAACAAATATTCTATGGTTTTGAAATCACCAAATTTACAAGCATAGTTTATCGGCAAATATTGTAACTTGCCTTCGTTAGCCTTTGGAAAACAATCAGATCCAAACTGAACAAGCAATTTGATGATATTAAAGTTACCATTTTTAATTGCAAGTAGTAATGCAGACATCGAGTCATTATCTAAATCATCAATGTGTTCCTTGGGATAGAATGGAAGAATAATATCTAATACATCAATTCTGCTATTTTGAGCCGCATAATGCAAACAGGTCCTGCCATTGAAATCCTTGCAAATTAACAAGCTTGATCGTTCTACTTGCGGTAATTTATCCACAATGTATTGAATAATAAAAGTGCGCGAATGATTAATTGAATCGGTGGGATTTACCACTTTGACGCCATTATTGATGATGACATGACTTTCATGGGTGGAAGCTGGTGGAATGGAACAACATTCATGAAGAATGTTTTTTGAATTATTGAACTCATCATTAATGAATGCAAAATCAACATCAAAATTTATCAATTTGAGGAAGGATTCTAAAAAACTATCAGAAATCTTGAGATTTGTGATGGAAAGCAAAAATATTTTTGATATCTTGTACTTTGCTAAAGAATTGAATTGAGAAGAAGAGCTGGTGCTTGATTTTGATGAACTCTTTACCTTATCAACCCATCGAGCAAGCAAGGACAAATCAGGATCTTTTATGGTGGCAACATTAACAAAACTGGAATACAATTCATCAATTTCACTATTTTGCAAACTTATAATTGAACTGTGTCGGGAAGAAGGGAAAGTATTAGTACCCAATTGGCCCACGGTCTGTTGCGAACTGGAATCTCTCATGTTGGTAGTATTAGATATTGTAGATCTTATGTTCGTAGAAGAGTTTGTCCTTGATAATACATTGATAATTGGTAGGGGCGTGGATTCGGAACCATCAATAATGGTGGAGGATGCTGGCGTACTGTAATTGCTTAAGGACGAATAGTCACCGTCCATGATGGACTCGATATCAAACAACGACTGGGTTACCAAATCACTTAACTCATTGATTTCATTCTTATGGAAAACAGGCTGGACACTAACGGCAGTTGAAATGAACAATTCCTTGGTATGGGACTTGGAGCGCTTGTCCCATTTTTTAACCACCTTGCTGAAACCAGTCTCGTTGAGCTCTATAAATTGTTGCAAACGAATGAGATCTTGATGGATTTTTTTGAAGTTTTGATACAAGTTCAAGTATGAAATGGAATTTCGAAAGTTGGCATTAATATTCTGGTTTCCACCACCATTATTCTTTTGCAGTTGGATGTAATCCTTTGATTTTGCAAAGAGCTCGTTCTTTTTCAATATCAAGAGGTCGAGATTGACAGCCAAATTGGCTTGTTTCTCGAGGTAAAACAAGTTGACCTTGTCCAATTCGCGTTCGACGCGAAAGAAGAAAGATGCTTTGTTTTCTTTGAGAGTCTGTTGGATCTCCGCCTGGGTCCTGGGAATAGTCACCTCCGCATTGTTTGTTGACGTTGTGGGAATGGCTAGTTGCTTGATTAGTTTCTTGAGCGCCTTGTAGTCAATGAAATGGCCAGAGTATTCCGGTAGTTCTAACTGTCGGGAAGCAAGGTACTTTCCAAACTTCATTGTCGTGACTGCAGATGGTACAGTGAAGTGAAGTTTTCAAAAGAATTGACACTTGAAGAAATGTGACTGATGGTTGGCCCAATTCGCAGTTATATGGGGATTTGATCCACGTGCTACCACTAACAAAAATTTTATTGTCCCATAATGGTAGCACCCCAACGGTTTGTAAATTGGCATCAACAGGACGATGGGGGGATGTTGCAAATTCATTAGGGCAATCTGCAGCAGTTTGGGGGGTTAGAAATGCGAGTATAGTCAATGTCACTAATTTGTAGCGGAAGCTGAGACTCGATTCTTGGTCATGCCACGGTAATTTTGAGCATTATTCTTGGGGAAGTTGGATGCGCAGGAAATGCCTCAAATGCAATTTGGAGGAAGGAAAACGTAGTAAAGAAAGAACCTCGACCTTGTTCGAGATAGCCGATTCCGGCATGTTTTAGATGTGAAGTGCCTATGTTGGTTTCAAGAGCAGTCGAATTGCGACCAAATTTGCGAGAAATTTTGCAGCAATTGAAGAACCCGAGAAACTTTGCAGAACCTGTGCGTTTCGACGCTTGACGGGGTACGACATGGCTTTGATTCAACATTCCGTACTTGAAGTGCAATGATTGCAGCAAGCAGGTGAAAATTGGTGAATTTTGTAGTTGCCTTGATGGTTACCATCCAACCCCCCCACCCTAATGGCTATTGAATGTAACCTGAATAAGTGAGGGTAGAGCCCATGGTGTCACAAACACCAATTTAAAGCATTGAACGTAGATTTAGCGCAAATTGAACATACCCCGGGGTTTCCCAGGGTTGGAATCCCCAGATACAGTGGGAATTGCGATGACAACCAAAAAGTCCGTAGTTTTCAAGCGGAGAGAACGAGCCATTGGCAGAAGCGGTTCCCACAATACTTAGCCGATAAATGTAGAGGCGAAAAGGCGTACCCCACTTGCATGGGGATTTAGTCAGCGATCGCCCGTTGACGAAAGGGGGCATGGGTATCATGGTGAGGCGTAGGATATTCTAATTGCCGTTTCAAAGACGGGCATCGGGAGAAGATGGTTGTCAGGCATGAGGCAGCAAACGCATGGTTGAGATGTTAACCATCTGCAAAGTTGACAGAAAGAATTGCAAACCAAGCTCGCCCATCCTCTTTCACATGGCGGTATATAAGATGAAGTTATGTTCATCCATGTTCAACTTTTTGATTAGTGGGATTCATGAATTGCTTGGACGAGTTTCGGGGCAGATTTGCCATTGTTCAGTTTATTGAGATTGAATGCTTGTATGAAAACTTGTACCATGATTTTGCTTGCCACCTTGAGAATGTGAGGCTGGTTCCCACCTGTGTCTATGTCAAGACAAGCTTCTGCGGTGGGGGCAAAGTGTCAAAGAAGTTGCAATCGATGTAAGTATTGGTGGTGGAAATGCAATGTTGGTAGCGATACTAACCTAGAAAGGGGCTTCTTATCGGGTAAGATGGTTGATATAGTGCCATATAGCGAAGCGCAGGTATCCAGTCTCAAGAAGTTGATCTTGGGACACTTGTTTCCTCGGTACGACTCTAGGGACTTTCAGTCGTTGTTGGTGTTTTGCTTGAACAAGAGTCCACAGTATGTGGCCAAGATTGTAGACAAGTACGGCAACGATGACCACATGGGAAACCACATAGAGTCATTTGTCAAGGGCTATGATGTTGTCAAGCAAACCACGGGTACTGATCTTCTTGCTAATATCATGCGCACCGCTGAAGTGGTGAATAGTGAATAGCGACATTGACATCCCAGTTGCATGAGTGAGCAGACAAGTCCAGTCAGTCAACGAAGATTACATCAATTATGGTAATACATTACTGTTAAGAAAACTTGGTGTTTGCTTCTTTATGTTGAAGTGCAAGGCTGACGAAGAAGGCTTTGAGGATTTGCAACCAAATTTTGCACCCAATTTGATAAATAAATAATTATCGTTATTTGTTGCACCGCAAATGCAACGTAATGCTGCACCATATATGGTTCTATAGCTGTAAACATGCATCAATATGACATGCAAACGCTGATTGGCCCTAGTGATTGTTTCTGTGATGATGAAGGAATGATGTTGAGGATGTAGTGATTGAGCGAGGAAAGACAACGACCGCAAGAAAAAGGGGAATTGTTCGAGAATTGAGGATTAAGTAGTTAAGTTGTTGACGAGAGCAAGCTACAAGAAGAGGAATGGGAAGGAGACCATTGTGAATAAAAATGTGATTACAAGAGTAGGGGTGCAAGAATATGAGTACTAGAGCAAGAGCACAAGAATGTGAGTATAACAAGAACTAGAACTAGAACAAGAACTCTTACAAGAAGAACTATAATGTGACACCAAAATGGGAGAAATATAAGCATGAGAATCGTAATAGCATATATTTCAAGAAATCCAAAGTACGATATCAAGAATAGTATCAGAATGAGAACTACAACAACACGAACGAGAACAACAATAGCATATAATCAAGAACAAGGTACCAAGAGAAAGATACCAAGAACAGGAACAACACGAAAGGAACAACACAACAGCAATAATACGAACATGATAATGAACCATCTTCAACCACCTCACTAATTGTTCACTCCGTACTTTCCCCACCCACCTCAATGTCCAAACCCCCTCCCCTACATCGACGTCGCCAGCACGGCCCCCATCCTTTCGCGTTGGCGTCGCAAGTATGCACCGCATGTGTATGACACTATGTACTAACTATAAAACGCATATGCTCAATCCTTCTTGTTAGCCTTCTGGGCACTCTCAAACTGCTCCTTGAAAAGGTCGGCATTCTCCTTGTTGCCGAAACGGATGGCCAACGTCTGGGCCTCGGGTTCGCCTTCCGATATGTCGGCAGCCACCGTGTACACCCACGAACGGTCGGAACCAATGTTGGGCTTCAACTCGGCGTCGGGGGAAATGATGTGATTGGCGCAGATCTTCAACGTCTTGTCCCTCCGCATCAACAATCTCACCTTGCCGGTCTCCTTGTGCTTCAAGAACTTGACATCGCCGGTCCCCCGCTCCTTCCACTCCTTGCTGTCGCTGTGGAACCGGAACAACTTGGCGCGTACCTTGTACAAAACCTCCTCGTTCTCCTCGTTGGTCTTGACGTCCACCTTCTCCAATTGCACCAAGGGCTCGAAGTGGACGTCTGCCTCCTCCTCGGCCGCGGGGGCGTCGTCGGCGGTGGCGGTTTCGGTGGCCGTGGGCTTTTCGGGCTCAGGCTCCTCTTTCTTGTCCTTCTTGGCGCCAAACATGGAGAACACGTTGGCGGTGGGGGGCTTGGGGACGGCCGATGCGCCGTCGCTGGCTGGCTTGGTGTCTTCTGCCGACATAACTACTGGTGAGGGTTGTGCTGGCCGAGAAGGGTGGGTCAAAAGATTTTTCATGTTGATGTATTGGTGTCCCGGAGGTCGACTTCCCGATTAGGCAATAAGTGTCCTGCCCGGCCACCATAGGTCTATCATAACGTATGTACAGGATGAGGCGGTAACCTCGACCACGGCGGCACCTACTTGGACCGCGTCAACACCGAATTGGTCAACAACTCCAACGCGCTGCGGGCGTCGCTGGGGGGGAGCACCCGCAAGTTGTCCAAGGCCCGGAGACAATAGTCGCGGGCCATGTCGCGGGTCTGGTCCAAGCCGTGGAACTGGAGCACCGCCAGGCGGGCGATTTCAACGTCGCCCGGCTCGCTGAACTTGCGGGCAATCAACTCGCCAAGCTCGGGCCGCTGGCGCCATGCAAACAAAATGGGGGCGGTGGCCAACCCAAGCTTCAAGTCGGCCTGGCTGGGCTTGCCAAAGGCAGCGTCGCTGGAGGTGTAGTCCAAGGTGTCGTCGACAATCTGGAAGCAGAGGCCGAGGTTGCGGCCAAACTGGTAGCAGTTGTCGATGACGTCGTCGCGGGCGCCGCTCAACACGGCGGCGGCGCGCGCCAGCTTCGACATCAACGACGCCGTCTTGAGGTAGGTCTTGTGGAGGTAGTACTCAAAGGCGGCGTCGACGTTGGTGTTGTGGTCGACGTCGTCGCGGGGGGGCGCGAGGGAATACTCGTGCTCGCGGGTGGGTACCTTGCCGGTGGCGGTGGGGATGACCTTGCGGTCGCCGTCATTGTTGATGGCCGACTCGTCCTGGTTCAACACCGTGTTCTTCAACTGCATGAACTCGCCCTCCACCAAGTTGGCGATGGTGGTGCTTAGCAACTCAATGACCTCGGGGTTGCGCAAGCGGGCAATGGCCACCGACGCCCGCCCCAAGAGAAAGTCGCCCGCCAAAACCGCCATCTTGTTGGTGAAGGCGATGTTGCCCGAGGGGCGGCCGCGGCGCGAGTCGCTCAAGTCGATGACGTCGTCGTGCAACAAGCTGGCGGTGTGGATCATCTCGACAATCTCCGCCAACCGCCGCTGCTTGGGCAAGATGCCATTGACGGCGTCAAACTGGGGCAACTTGTCCATGGGTTTGCTCAAGGGGTCCAAGATGACTCGGGGGTTGATGCCGTGGAGAATGGCCAACGGGGAGATGGAGTCGTCCACCGAGTTGCCGGCCACCGACGGGGCGGTGGGGGTGCCGCGGTAGTGGGGCTGGTTGGTCACGTCGAGGTTGTCGATGGGTATTCGGTCCCGCTGGGCCACGGGGATGTGCAGCAACGCCTTGGACAAGAGCAACACGATCAACGGGCGCACGTTCTTGCCCTCGGCCTCAAAGTAGTACGAGCTCACCCGGTTCAAGGTGGGGTGGCCCGACCCGATCAAGTTGGCGATGGACTTGGCCAAGTTGGACATCTCGTGGCTGACGATGGAGAAGGGGTCGCTGAACGCCTGGCGCGACGGTGGTTGCACTAACTTTTCTGCGGTTTCGATGGCGGTGTGGAAGGAGTCCGGGGACGGGGCTGGCGACGGCAGCGACAAGTGTCGCGCAGCTGGCGATGCGAGCTTTTGCCACCGGGGGAGCCGCCGCGGCACTCCCCGTGATCTCATGGTGGCCGTGTACGCAGTGAGCATGGTGGGTGACTGTGGGTCCTGCGGAGGTGATGGTGGTGGTGGTGGTAGCGGTGACGATGATTTTCACTTTTCCTGCGAGCGAGCAACCATTCGCCGGTGGGAATTTTGTGGGCATTTTTTCGCGGTGGACGGAAGCCAGGGCGAGAATGGGGGAGTGCGGCGAGGGAGAAGGAAAATAGGGAGAAGGTGGTACGTTGGGAAGAGATATGGAGGGATGGAGGGAGAAAGAGAGAGAGAGAAAGAGAGAGAGATTAGATTGTCATGTGCGAGAAAAGAGGGTATAGGTAGACGAAGCCACGGACTGAGAAAAGGGACGGAGTGGAATCTACGGCGAGTGCGGTTCGAGAGAAATAGCGAGAGTTTAGGGAAGCGGTACTGCTAGAGAGATCGCTGAAAAGATTGGTGCGAAAAAAGATAGCTGTAGACTGAATGGCGACACCAACGCTGGAGACAGCGGATGCAGGACAGAATGCGGCCGTGTAGCGACAATTTTCAAAGATCTAGCGAGAGAAGTGAGGGGGAAAAACTGTAGCGAAAAGATGCAGCGTGAGGGAGATGTAGCGAGAAAAGAACAAATGCCAGTGAGAAATAAGAGGACCATTAGTAAGGCAGTTAGTGGGAAGACACAATTTGAGAGACTTGATTCTAGAAAACAATTGAAAACATCAAGAAACCAAAGTTCAACGAAACCAAAGATCAACGAAACAAGATGGAAATCAGCAGCTAAATCCTCGCTAGAAACCTTGTGCGAAACTCACCGCCAAATCCCGCTCTACCAAACTCCAAATAATCCCACCACAATCACCCCTCCACTACCTCAAGTCACTAACAACATTGCATGACATTAAACAAAACAAAACCAGACAACCAAAACGTCTATACACCAAGAAAACACTCTCTCCGTAGCCTGTAGCTTCCACCACCTCTCACGTGAACATCTTTCTCTGATCAGGATGCATGTTGCGAAGAAACACCGCCGGCGGGGTGAGGGTGCCCAACGCCCTCTGGGCGTACAAGTTGAGGAAAGTCAACCCCAACAAGTACGAGGCATTGACCCAGCCAAAACCTTCGGTGGCCACCCCCTTAAAATCCAACCCCTGGTTGCCGTATTCAGCATCTACCCGGTGGGGCACCGCCCCTTTGGTGACATTGTACTTCTCCACAACCACCCCGTTGTAGTCCACAAACGACTTGGTCATCATAAAGAGCCACCGGTACGCCAACCGCCGCGCACACCCGTCGTAGCCATAGTTGACCAACCCGATCCACGCCAACATCTGCTGTGGAGCCCACCCGTAGGGGTAGTCCCACTGGCGCGAGGGCCGCGTCAACCCAACCTCGCCTCGCGACTTCAACGTACCGGCCACCAACCCTCCATGCTCTTCAAACTTGGCTATGGAGTTATGCACCAACTTTGCCGCCTGCTCGGGCGAGCTGAGCTTGGCCCAGAGGGGCCAGAAGGTGGTGGCTGACTCGTAGTTGGTCTGCTTGCCCTCGTGCACATTGTAGTCGTAGTAGATGGAGTCGGCTTCGTTCCACAAGTACTTGTCAACGTTGGCCCGGCGCTGGTGTGCCCGCTGCTGCCAGATGGCGGCGCTGTGCACGGTGCCCTCGTGCACCAAGTGGTTGCTGAAAAAGGTGGCCACAATAAAGGCAATGTCGTTCTCGTACTTGTAGAGCAACGAGTTCAAGTCTACGGTGGCCAAGTAGGCGCACTTGCCCTCGAGCCGGTAGCTGGTGTCGTGGCCCGATTCCCGCACCGCCCGGTCGTGGAGGAAGTACTCGTCCAAGGCAGGCTCCTTGATGTCGCCGGCATTGTAGCGATCAATAAACTCAGACTGCGAAAGGTGGTGCTTGTCGACATACTGCTTCAACACGGCGTCAAAGTGGGTGGCCTCGGTCTCTGGGGGCACCCCGACCCCCTCTGGGTGGTAGCACGACAACCCTGTCTTCTCATCGAGGCGCGGGGTGCAGCACCACACCGTTTCGTACTCCTTGATGGCGGCCAAGGTTGCCCGGCGCAAAAAGTCCACCGCGTCATCCATGGACTCCGGAGCCACTTCCACCGTCTTGTTGAACACCCGCAACGCCATGTCGGTCAAGAATGGGGGCTGGGACCGGCCCAAGTAGTAGGAGCGGTTGGCGTTCAAGATCTTGCCGTAGTGGTGGATCTCATAGATAAAGTTCTCAGCCATGCCCCGTGCGAGCTCCAAGTGCTCCGTGTTGGCGACAGTCACGTCTGTCAACAACCCAAGCGTCTCCATGTACGAGTCCCACCCGTAAAGCTCGTTGAAGCGGCCGCCAGGCACCACGTAGGGCCAGGTGACGAGCTTGGAGGGGTCTTCGGGGTCGGGCTTGGTGGCCAACGCAAGCAACCCCGGGCGGTTGTTGATGGACTTGATGTAGTGGGCGTCGATGGTGGGGGGCAAGTACTGGACGTCGAGGGTGATGTCGTGGTTGGCGTTCTTGATGGCCATAAAGTAGTCGTACTGGTCGTTGCGGTTGTGGGGCACGTAGATACGGTGGGACTCGCGGTTGCGGTGCACCACCCCCTGGTTGTCGACATAGTCCTCGGTGATCTTGGTGTCGCGGGACATGGCGACAATGTTGTCGCTGGTGATGCGGCGGGTGAGGGCGCGCCAGAAGGATGTCAGGATCAACCGTTTCATCCGGCTCACCGGGTTCTCGTTGAGGCGGGCCTCGTCCAACACAATCTGGTTGCGGCCAAGCCGGCGGGCAATGGTCAACTCCTGGAGCAAGTTGCTCAACATGTAGGTGCCGCGCACCGCCGACTGGTTGTAGCCGTTGGAGTTGGCGGTGCCGAGGCGCAACACCTTGGGCCCGCTGTCCTCGATGGTGATCTGGCAGTTGTTGTCGGTGTCCTCGCTGGCCAACAACTCATGCAACGTGGACTCGATGTCGGCAATGAAGAACTTCTTGGGCCTGATGTAGGAGTCGTCGAGCGAGGCGCGGCGAAAGTGCATCTTGGTGGCCCCCGGGTCCGGTGTCAGGTTCTCCTGGTAGATAGGGATGATGGACGGCTTGCGGGTGAGCTCGGCGGTGTGGCGGAACTCGTGCGGGTGGGGTATCATGTCGGTGCCCGTGGGGGCGGTGGTAGGGGCGTCGTCGCCGTCATCATCGGAGTTGATGGCGCTGTCGGCGCCGCCCGCCGGGGCCGCCGGCACCGGGGTGGGCGACTTGGAGGCGCTCGACAGCGACTCCGACTGCTCGCGGATGGTGCCAGGGGGCCATCCGTTCAATTCGTTCAAAAAGTCCTGCTTGGTGGCCTTGGACTCAAACACCAGAAACGTCCGCACCCGATTCAAGGTGGACGACTTGGAGTTGCCCGGGGCGCGGGCGCCGTAGTAGTTCTCCGGGGTGTCGTAGGGGTCGTCAGTGGACGACGATGACGACTTGCGGCGGTGCCACGTGGTAGGATTCAGCATGGTGACCGGTGGGGGGAAGGTGGGGGGGATTTGCCAGTCTTTTTATCGCAATATGCAAAAAAGATCTGCGATGATTGGGAAATATTTTTTACGATATTTTCTGGCGCTGGCATCTTGTTTTGGAAGGTGATGCTGCCGGTGCCGGCGACAATGGCGGAGCCCGGCCCGCGCACCGGCAGCGGGCGGCTTGGGGATGCTGGGGATGGCG